>JAFIRS010003754.1:0-115749 GCA_018342105.1 Gonioctena quinquepunctata | reverse complement strand
GAATGATGTCGGCCATGTTTTTTCTCTCTCCAATGAGAAGTGGTCATGTTTTTTCTTACACAGTGGCTATGTATTTTTTTCGATGACAGGTGGTCATGTTCTTTCCAATGACTGGCGACCATGTATTTTTTTTCAATAACAGGCGGCCATGTTTTTTTCTTTCAAAGCGGCCATGTTTTTTCCGATGACAGACGGTCATGTTTTTTCCGATGACAGACGGCAATGTTTTTTCACAATGACAGACGGCCATGTTTTTTCCTCGAATTATGTCGGCCATGTTTTTTCTCTCAGCTGCCAATGAAACACCCTGTCTATCTTTATACCCTCATATCTCTCTCTTTCTCTCTCTCTCTTGTCCGAAAGGAGCCCAACGAGGTGGGACAACCCCAAATTTTCGGATCTCGCAGCCGTACCCTACTGACAGGATCAACCCCCAAATTTTACCCACGGACCACTCTCCAAATTTCCCACGGGCCAAAGCCACGGTCCAACCCTCACATAGTCCTTTGGGCCAACGTCACGGGCCAACCCCTAAATTTTGTACGGACCAAAGCCACGGTGGGCCAACCCCCAAATTTTCCTTGGGCCACGGTGGGCCAACCCCCAAATTTTTCCACCGGCCAACGCCACGGGCCAACACAACAAATTTTCCTACGGGCCAATGCCATAGGCCAACCCCCAAATTTTCCACGGGCCACGGTGGGCCAACCCCCAAATTTTTTCACCGGCCAACGCTACGGGCCAACACAACAAATTTTCCTACGGGCCAATGCCATGGGCCAACTCCCTAATTTTACCACAGGCCATAGCTTTGAAGTCTACCGCCGCATGTGACCTTGCCACCCACCTGTGACCTTGACAATCACCTGTGTCAATGACCCCGGCGCCAGGACCCCGCCCCACGAGCCATAGCTTCGAAGTCTACCGCCTACCGCCGCCGCGTGTGACCTTGCCACCCACCTGTGGTCAATCGTGTGACCTTGACACTCACCTGTGTCAATGAACCCGGCGCCACGACCCCGCCCACACACCTGTACGCCCACGCACCTGTCTATAAATAGAATTTTCCCACGCACCTGTACGCCCACGCACCTGTCAAAATAGAATTTTCCCACGCCCAAGTGACTCCCCTCCTGCTCTCCTTACTGCGGGGACGGCGATGCCAATGTGAAATTGGCAACAAATTCTCCGCAGTGAAGACCCTAGAAGCTGGAGAACCACAAGGCGCCGTCTCCACACCTGTTTCGATCTACACAGAACAACTTCAACAAACTAGCGCTGTACACGGACAATACAGCACTAGCGGCTAGATTAGTGTACGCAGCTCAAGTAATCCGATACCTGTAAGAACAAGCAGACAAACTAGAGAACTGGTTCAACCTATGGAAAATCAAAATCAACGCAGACAACATCCAAGCCATATTTTTCACCAGAAGATGAACAACACCATCACGACGTATCCCATGGGCAAACGGAACCAAATATGAAGTCACCCTGGATGAGAGATTGACAAGCAGCCAACACGTTAGTCAGAGGCTCGGCCTACCAAAGGCAGCCTGAAGAAACCTCAAACCCCTTATGGGACGCAGAAGCAACATGGACTTCCAGTTAAAGCTGCTCCTTATCAGGACCATCCTCCTCCAAAAAATCCAGCGATTCTCGAACGAAAGCCTGAGAATGGCAGCGAGAGCTCCCAGATGAGTCCCGAATAGATTCATCTACAAGGACCTGAATGTCAATCCTAAATTCATAGACGACCATCTGAGAAAACACGTTGACGCTACTTCCCAGAAGACGGAAACCCACAGGAACCCGGTAATGCAAGACATCCATGGAGACCTAAGCCTGGACGACGCCAGGTTTGAAGAAAGGGACGAATAAATGCGATCAGTCTACCAGAACGACCGTTCACCACCGAGAATAGCACTTCGGCTCGTCAGGTGAGTAAATAAAACTCAACACAAAACAAGTAAGATCTACAAACCCACAAACATCATACCTAACACTTACGCACCCGTCAGGTACATCACCACCATGCACACACAGCACAAGTCAGGATCACACACAAAATCACTCAAAGGCAGACTTCATACCACAGGAGGTACGATTCCAATTTTGCAGTCGTGCCAATTTGCAAGTTGAGGACCTCTCCAAGGAGGAGCCGGGAGGATCGCAAGTGGAGAGGTAATCTAGTTCATACATAATGTGCGGGGGAATTACTATCCATGGGCACTGAACCTTAGGGGGGGCATGGTGTGTTTATTCTCTCTCGTACGCTCGAAAAAAACTCGTTCTCTCGAAGAAAATTGTTGGAAAAGTTTGAAAACCTTAAAACAAAGCTGCTCATTGGCTATTTTCCGTGAATCTGCGATCATCTGGCTTTGTATAAGCTATTTCTTCGATTCAACGGCTTCGAAATATCTGGATGTCATATACTTTGAAGATTCTACAGATATTTTTCAGTAGGTACCGCAAGATATAGGTTTATAATACCTATTAGGACCAAAAAAGGCTAAAATAAATTAAATTGAAGAAATCTTCGTTGATTGTGAAATCGTTTACAGCCTTGCCTGATTACTTCCGTGGTTACCTAGATATTCAACACCATCACTGGGCAAAATTATTGCTCAGTTAGAGTTCTACGTCCAAATCAGAGATCTCAATTGGGTAAAAATATCTTTCTTCTTAGAGCGCACAAATAATTCTATCCACGCATCGACTCCTCTTTCAGCCCTCCGAAAAAATATGATTTGGAAAAATTGAATGGTTCATAAAAATCCAAATCCAGGAAAAAATAGTTCCCAAAAATTAATGGAAGTGAATACAGAGTACGAGAGGTGGTGTCTCAATTCAGTGAAATAATCTATATTTTTTCATACAGTCATACTATGTCTTCTCTTTCAAAAAATGTGGATTTCAAGAGAATCAATTCTTCAATATTTGAACAGAGGGTGGGAGTTTTTGAACAAGGAGCAATATCATCATCACCCATCGGTAAAGCGTTCAACATAATTTGTATGACGATTTGTAACACTGGTTTTGGTAGATCTATTCTAATGAAATTACGTGATGATAATAATACTTTATTCAAATCATGGTTGTTAAAACGTATTGCAGATTAATTCAATGCGGATAGTGTCAGTTGCATAAATATCTCAGATTTCAAATGTACAATAACATATTGGAGTCAGCAAGTATCAGGGGGTTTGAGAACTCGACCTCTGGTGTAATTCAACTTCATTGAATGATAATATTCAGGATATAGCGATTTTATGTTGAATATAGATATTTCCACAGTGAAAAATAGCATTCAGTGTAGAAGTAATATATTTGGAGCATCACATTTTTCTCATGTAAGTAAAATTATTTGAATATCAATGGAATATATCAACAATTTTTTTTTTCGTTTCAGTTTCCAATTCTCGAACATGTGGATGCACTATGCCTCCCAACATTGGGTGGAAGCCATCGACATCAATACAGCCATCGGGAGACTACGTTCCTATTTGAATGCTTTGGCTGAAGATGCCCTCCATGCTACAGTCTATGATCTGAATGTTTGCTTCGATGGAGATGAAATCCAAAGATGTGCACATTCATCCGAAAAGTACGACAAGGTGCAACACTTTGTGATGAATCCAGTCAAGGCGCCATCATCATACCACAGTTTCGTGAAGAAATGATCAAATTGGATCTGGAAGCATTTCTCCACACCCTTTTACCATTCCTGCCCGATGACATCGTCGAGAAATATCAACTAATGATGAACATGATGATGAATATGATCATGCAGATATTTGATATGGAGTGAAACATATATTTACGAAATCTTGTTTATTTATTTTCCATTACACATGAACATTATTGATTTACTTAAAAATATGCAGATATAGCACAAAAATAAAATATTGAATATTTCAAAGTTAATCACGAACAGAGCCATCCAATGCATTGTGAGTCAAGGGGGTGTCGTGTATAATGAGTGCATGAACTTTGGTGTTATCAGCTTGTTATCCACTGTAGATGATTTTGTATCGTTCGGTTGATGTGAACAATCAATGATGAATAGGGGATTATGTTGAAATCCCTCAAGGTCTATGAGAGGTTCACTCATATTTTTGTCATAATAACCACGTTGGAAGTCCTCATATGCATAATAAGCTGGAGAGAATAGTTTCTCATCAAATTCCAGGTTCCAACGCTCATATGGGTGGACTTCACTTCACTCGGATGTTATTTATGTCTGCAGTTATGAATTTTGTCACATCCAGTCTTCTGTTTTCGGATGTGTTGGTACTTTGAAAACCAATGATTATGAAGCAAGGTGTTTCCAAAGTGTTGGTTGGTTTTATTGCCCATATGTTTGAAAATGTGCTACGCAATGAGGGTAATTCATAAAGATCCCACATACGATAAGTCAACTTGATTTTTGAATTCAGACCACTCTTATTTATTCTACTGAATAATTTGGAGCTTCTGCCCGTCATCGGGCACAACATGTTTTATTTTCCATTCAATCTTTGTAATTTCCAAGGCGGCATTAACTTCTCGAATATATGAATTCTTGAATGAGCGAGCTATAATCAAAATCAGTTCTTGTTTTGAATTGGAAATGCTCTTCTTATAATCCTCGGCAAAACCCATAAAATATTTGAGAGGGAGTTTTCTACTGAATAAATGACTGGGTGCATCAATGATGTGTTGTTTTGTGTCGGAAAGTCCCCATCCAGTGTCAAAAGCATGTGAGAATGAGATTGACCAAATGAAACCATATTCTTCATTGTGGATGTTATGCCTGGCTTTCGAACAACGGCAACTTGCTCACCACCCATTTCATAGCGGATCGCATCGAAGAGAAATGCCAGAACATTGTTGGAAAGATGGCATACTTTGTTCACTTCATTTGGTTTGAATTTTCCCTCGATGTGAATGAAACTGTCGGCAATGTCCAGTATTACATCTTGATTGTTGATTGCAATCGGATTTCATCTTATTCGTGAACAATAGTGATCCGTTCGGTTCATAGGTATGCTCATACAGACTGATGAGAGAAAGATCAACCACTGGTTCATTGAAAATATTCAACTTGTCACTGTTCGTTTCGAGTACCCTTTTATTACCGCTTTAGAATTCTGAGTCCAATAGATTTCAGAAAATTAAGATATTTTGCTGACAATGTATGTATTTGCCGTTCAGCACAAACTTGTGGAATGAGCTTGCTGGAAAAGCTTTCTTTTTGACGATATTTGATGGATGACGACCTTTGTTTGGGGAAAATATTTCGTATTCACTGTTTTGTAGTTTGTTGTAGCAAAAACCCATTACATTCGTTATTGCAATTCCTTCATTCCAAATATGACAACCATTTCTTCCACACTACCGAAATCAATGATATTATTTCGATGATCCAATATGCGCAGAGTAATGTCGATGAACCGACGTCCTTTCGGGCTGATGGGCATATGAATAATGTTGTTTGGTACTTTTGTTATATTATAGCCCGGCTCAATATCAACATCGAATGAAAAAACAAAAATGATTCCCTTTGTCATTTATGTATGATCCTGAAATTATGTTGCAATCCAATCGAATGAGTCTCACGGGTACAATATTCACAGGAGATGTAGATTCATGCATTCGATTTGCGCTGAATTCTTTTTCTCGAATCCCAACAGAGATGCTATTGAGTTTTCATGTCTCAGGTCCACCATATACTTTGATTGTATCATACATTTGAATGTATTATTGTTTGCTCGAAGGCTCAACAATTCATCCAATATGGTGTTATCATGTTTCGCGCCATGAAATACTTGCAATTCAAGTTATCGTCGAATAACAGCATTTATTTCTTCTATATCATATGCACCACTTGATATTTTTATGTCATGTATGGAACTGACTTTAAGGGTTTTGTTTACGGGAATGAAAATAGTGATCAAGTTGTTTGTTTCCGTGACATTGTGGATTGTGTTGCATCTACAGAATCCCAAGAGCCCCAATCCTTAACAGCTATTCTTATCCAGCTCAATGGGTGGGTAGAAGTCTGCACTCAAGACACTGGATCCAACAGCTTGTAGCTCGAATTTTCGTGACATGACTGATAACGAACGAATGATGTCATATCAATTTATTGTTTTTCACAGCACATGTGATATAAAATTCCTTCGTTTCCTCGGCGACATTGTGTGTCACAATTCAATTTGATTGTTATTGGCACCAATATTACAATCATCGATGGTGCAATAACAGCAAAATGTTCTCGAGGTATGGGTCCGTCATTCACATCACTGGAATTCGATGTCCCAACACTTGCATTGTCCTTATGATGTTCATGGCAATATTTATATTTTGAAATATCGATATCCTTTCGAAGATGTTTGGGAAATCTTTCTCAAAGCGATGCAAATCCATTAGCTGCACCAGAAATCATGAGCTATTTGGGCATATCTGCAAGTTGACTTTCATTAATATTTTTCAAGCTACATAATCTTGAATATGCGATGAGGGAATCCCCCAATCTCTTAATAACCTCTCGATTCATTTCTGGTGTGAAATCCATTTTAGTTTTTTTCAGGTGATTGGAAGAGAGAGAAACTTCAAGCATAAGTGTCCACACATAACTGTATTGTATTTCTGCTCACGTTCATAATTATACATGATTTTTTCGACTGCATGTGTACCTTTTCGGAAGTAGTGGACCAGCTCCACTGGTGGGGGTAAATCTCCAAAACTGTCAGTGGGAGATTTGAGCTGGTTCTGGGTCTCCCCCCACCACTATGACGTCACGTGTAACCTTGAATGGTTGCAGGTGTGCAATGAGTGTGTGTTTGACCATGAGATTTGACTTTGAGATTTGTCATTGAGTTTTGACATTGGGTTTGGTCAACTTTGAGATTCGACTTCAGTTCTGACCTTGAGATTCATGACATTAAGTTTTGACTTTGAGATTTGACCTTGAGTTTTGATGTTGGGATTGTTTCGGCAACCTCAACATTTGATCTTGTTCTTTTTTGTTTGACCTTGAATAAAGCTGTGGTGTAGGCATTCATATTCTGTGTAGTCATGACCTTCCTAAATCCTTGCACTCTCCAAGCGAGGAGGGCGTTTGTCCTGTGAGAGAGCTAAGAGTGAACTAGGAGTAGTGATGAGTGTGTTGATGGTCCAGTGCGCAATGACCTTCACACTTCCCATCTACTGAAAATGGGGTGGGGATGTCTCTTATAAAAATGTGTGGAGTCGTTGATGAGAAATGTTAGATAATATCATCAGAGTGAATACAGAGTACGAGAAGTTTCTCAATTCAGTGAGTTATATTTTATAAGGTGAAATAATCTATATTTTTCATACAGTCTTACAATGTCTTTTCTTCCAAAAGTTGTGGATTTGAAGAGAATCAAATCTTCAATATTTGAAAAGAGGGTGGGAGCTCTTGAACAAAGACCAATATCATCATTACCCATCAGTAAAGCTTTCAACATAATTTGTATGGCGATTTGCATAACCCGATATGGAAGATCTATTTTAATGACATTACGTGATGATAATGATACTTTATTCAAATCATGGTTGTCAAAAAGTATTTCAGATAAACTCGATGCAGACAGTGTCAGTTACATAAATGCTTCAGAGTCCACAAGTAGCAGGGGGTCTAAGAACTCGACCTCTAGTGGAATTCAACTTCATTGAATGATAATATTGTTTAAATGTTAATAGTTAGGATATAGTGATTTCATGTTGAATATAGATATTTCTCCATTAAAAAATAACATCCAGTGTAAAAGTAATATATTTGGAGCATCACATTTTTCTCATGTAAGTAAAATTATTTGAATATCAATGAAATATATTAACAATTCTTTTTTCCGTTTCAGTTTCCAATATGGATGCATTACTCGAGTCAATGTTGGACGGAAGCCGTGGACATCAATTCAGCCATCGAGAGATTGAAATCCTACTTGAATGCCTTGAGTCAAGATGTCATCCATACTACAGTCTATGATTTGAATGTTTGCTTCGACGAAGATGAAATCCAAACATGTCCACATTTATCCGAGAAGTACGTCAAGGGTACAATACTTTGTGAGGAATTCAGTCGAGGTGCCATGAGCATACCACAGTTCTGTGGAGAAATGATCAAATTGGATCTGGAAGGATTTCTCCACACCCTTTGGAATTTAAATAAAACATATATTTACAAAATCTTGTTTATTTATTTTTCCATTACACATAAACATTATTGATATACTTAAAAATATTCAGATATAGTACAAAAATAAAATATTGAATATTTCAAAGTGAATTACGAACAGAGCCATCCAATGCATTTTAAGTCAAGAAGGTGTCGTGTATAATGAGTGCATAGACTTTGGTGTTGGTTGGAAATCAAGTTTTTCTTGTTTCGAACTCCAGCTTGATATCCACTGTAGATGATTTTGTAGCATTCGGTTGATGTGAACAATCAATGATGAACAGGGGATTCTGTTGAAATGCCTCAAGGTCCATAGGTTCCCCATATCTTTGTCATAATAACTACGTTGGAAGTCCTCATATGCATCGTAAGCTGAAGAGAATAGTTTTTTATCAAAGTCCAGGTTCCAACGCTCATATGGGTAGACTTCAGAGTTCAAATACACTCGGATGTTATCAATGTCTGCATTTATAAATTTTGTCACATCCAGTGTTCTGTTTTCGGATGCGTTGGTACTTTGAAAACCAATAATTATGAAGCGAGGTGTTTCCAAAGTGTTGGTTGTTTTAATTGCCCATATGTCTGAAGATGTGCTACGCAATGAGGGTAATTCATAAAGATCCCACATACGATAAGCCAACTTGATTTTTGAATTCAGACCACTCTTATTTATTCTACTGAATAATTTGAGCTTCTGCTTGTCATCGGGCACAACATGTTTTATTTTCCATTCAATCTTTGTAATTTCCAAAGAGGCATCAACTTCTCCAATATATGAATTCTTGAATGAGCGAGCTATAATCAAAATCAGTTCATGTTTTGCATTCAGAATGCTCTCTTTATAATCCTCGGCAAAACCCAACAAATATTTGAGAGGAAGTTTCCCACTGCATAAATGACTGGGTGCATCAATGATGTGATGTTTTGTGTCGGAAAGTCCCCATCCAGTTGTCAAAAGCATGTGAGAGTGTGATTGACCAAATGAAACCATATTCTTCATTGTGGATGTTATGCCTGGTTTCCGAACAACAGCAACTTGCTCACAACCCATTTGATAGCGGATCTCATCGAAGAAAAATGCCAAAGCATTGTTGGAAAGATAGCATACTTTGTTCACTTCATTTGGTTTGAATTTTCCCTCAATGTAAATGAAACTGTCGGCAATGTCCAGTATTACATCTTGGTTCTTGATTGCAATTCGGATTTCATCTGAATTCTTGAACAATGGTGATCCGTACGGCTTATAGGTATGCTCGTGCAGACTTATGAGAGAATGATGGACCACTAGTTAATTGAAGATATTCAACTTGTCACTGTTTGCTTCGAGTACCATTTTATTGTCGAATTCTAAGCCTAATAGATTTTAGAAAATTAAGATCTCTCGCTGACAATGTATGTCTTTGCCGTTCAGCATACACTTGTGAAATGACCTTCTTCCTGGCAAAGCTTTTCTTTTTGACGATATTCGTTTGTTGTAGCAAAAACCCATTACATTCGTTATTGTAATTTCTTCAATTCCAACTATTTCTTCCACACTACCGAAATCAATGAGATTATTTCGATGATCCAATATGCGCAGAGTAATGTTGTCGATGAACTGATCTCCTTCCGGGCTGATGGGCATATAAATGATGTTGTTTGGCTCTTTTGTTAACCCGGTTCAACATCAACATCAAATGAAAAAAGAATATGATTCTCTTCGTCATTTATGTATGATCCTGAAATGATATTGCAATCCAATCGAATGAGTCTCACGGATACAATATTCACAGGAGATGTAGATTCATGCATACGATTTGCACTGAATTCTTTGTTCTCGAATCCCAACAGGGATGCTATTACAATCATCGATGGTTCAATAACAACAAAATAGTTTTCTAGGTATCGGTCCGTCATTCACATCACTGGAATTTGATGTTCCAATACTTGCATTGTCCATATGATGTTCATAGCAATATCTATATTTTGAAATATCGATATCCCATTGAAGGTGTTTGGGAAGTATTTCCCAAACCGATGCAATTTCATCAGCTGCACAAGAAATCATAACCTCTTTGGGCATATCTGCGAATTGACCTTTACTCATTTTTTTCCAAGAGCTGCGTTATCTTGAATATGCGATGAGGGAATGCCCCATTCTCTTAATACCCTCTCGATCCATTTCTGGCGTGAAATCCATTTTAGTTCTTTC
Organism: Gonioctena quinquepunctata; assembly: GCA_018342105.1. Classification (NCBI taxonomy): domain Eukaryota; kingdom Metazoa; phylum Arthropoda; class Insecta; order Coleoptera; family Chrysomelidae; genus Gonioctena; species Gonioctena quinquepunctata. Next base: position 105,370 of record JAFIRS010003754.1, on the reverse strand, counting down.
GAGTGATTGGAAGAGAGAGAAACTTCAAGCATAAGTGTCCACACACAACTGTATTGTATTTCTGCTAACGTTCATAATTATACATGATTTTTTCGACTGCATGTGTACCTTTCCGGAAGTAATGGACCAATTCCACTGGTGGGGGTGAATCTCCAAAACTGTCGAAATATGTTGCAACTCTTCCAATTTTCCTGTATGCCACCCAATGTGTTCTTCGACCGCTGAATCCATCCAAATTGATGATGGCTGTTTCATGATTAAGTGGTCCTGAGGTTGGCAAATTATCACGCATGAACACACCACGAAAATGTGAAATTTTTAATTGTTTGGCATAATATGTATGTATATCTGTGAGAGGTTTAAGTGGTACGGCATCAATTAGTTGTTTGATGTATATGGTTTGAGGTAGATACCGAGACCTTTGCGATAGGGTTTCAAGAATATACCACTGCCCTTTTTTCCTAAAGCTATCGCCTCCATCTTTCTGTTATGGTGTTTTACCTCTTTCAGATCATTTCTGCTCGCACTTGCCGAATATATAGCTCTCCTTATACCTGCAGCAGCACCGGCCAAACTACCCAATGCAGACAACTCGGCAAACATTAGTATCAATGGTAAAATTTCACCAACTTTCGGAATAGGTATTATGCGAGGTGTGCGAATGTTTTTCATTCCGCCTGCTGCTTCAAATATTTACGTGCTGCTTTCAACGCCATTGTTGTGGCCATCTTACTATTGTTTGTCACGAATTGATTACCTCCAGCTTTATGTAATTCATCCCGAACTTGTACAATTCCTGCTCCGAATGCTACTTTTCTGATTTTATTTCGCATATTTTTCTTCGATGATTTATTTTTTCTTCTTCGTTTGGAGTTGCCTACATCACAACCCATACCAAAACGCCTTCATTATGTTGGTGACGAGTAGAGTGGCTGCTCTCTCACGAATGCTTGCGTCCTTTGATTTGACCCTATCCCAAGCACTGTATTCAAGCTGTTTGTCCGCTTTGTGTCTAGCTCCAATATCGTCGAGATTCTCCGAGTAATGAATGTCGTGTGATTTACAGGCCCCATCCAATTTATTGATGCCGGGATCGTTGCGTGCCAATTGTTTTTGTAATTTAGTTCCGGGTCCACAATATTGATACCCTCCAGGTGAATGCAATTCAAACGGCAATTTATTTATTGAAGAATTTACAAATCCTCGACCTTTTTTTCTTATTATTCGATCTGTTGCTTTCACGTCTGCTCCGTGTGGTGGTAGACATTCGAATGAAACATATCTCACACATCTTGCATTAATAAGTATCGAACCGTCAAACACAAACACTGAAAATGGGAAATCTAGAAGTCCGTTTTGATGATGGAAATATTTCCTTCTGGGATGGTACTATGCAATTACGTCAATACCCTGGCACTTCAGATTTATATAACTTGATATTCCTCAAGAAACCGCCTGGAGTTGGTGATGCAAAAATTCGAAACACATATATCGAAATTTTGGATTTTACGAAAGCATTGTACAAAAAGTATGAAGTCAAAAATGGAATAAGAAATAAAAAATCAAAGAAATATCAGGAAGTCATAAAGCCACTGTTGAAATCGAGGAATATTTCCAATGCACTTCTGAATCAAAGCGGTGAAGGAATGAGAAAATTTGAGTTACAGAAAGTGTTTACATCGAAACCGAAGAATTATGTATACTGGAATAAACCTAGAGAGTTAGTGGATCGTTTGCGACTGTTAATTGCTTCGAAAGCATTCGGTCATACAGGACATGAAAATGAGATCAAATCAATAATAGAGGAGCTACGTGAAGAAGGTATTATATATTGATACAACTTCATTGAACAATCACTTCATCATTGCAATATCAGCAGAGAAGGAGGAGAAGAATGGCAAATAATATCAAACGTCATATTGTGGACGAGTTTCATAAGCCAGCTCGTCGTAACTTCCAGAAAAGATCAACTGTCGTCAAAGACAGAGGAGATTTGTGGCAAATTGATCTGGCAGAATTTCAACCTTGTGCCAAAATTAATAAAGGTTATCGATACATTTTGGTGGTCATCGACTGTTACTCTAAATATTTGTGGACAAAACCAGTCAAAACAAAAACCGGTGAAGATATAACTGATGCCATGGAGATGGTATTGGAAGATGCCAAATATTCTCCGAAACATGTGCAAAGCGATCTAGGAAAGGAATTTTACAATAGCAATTTTTCGTCATTGATGGAGCGAAAGAATATTAAACATTATTCCACTTTTAGTACTACAAAAGCATCTATGGCTGAAAGAGTAATTCGAACAATCAAAACTTGGATCTATAAGGAGTTTTCAATGAATGGAAATCATTAATGGTTGGAAATCCTTCCAATCATAACGCATAGATATAATCATAAAAAACATCGTGCAATAGGAATGAAACCCATCGATGTTAAAACCACTACAAAGTTGAAAATCATCAAGAAGAAAAAGGAAAGAAGATGAAAAAAATGAAGCCAAAATATTGAGTGAATGACATAGTTCGTATTAGCAAGTATAAAAAGTTATTCGAAAAGGGTTATGAAGCCAACTTCACGGAATAATTCAAAGTCGTCAAAGTCAACAGCACATATCCACCAACATACATTCTCGAAGACATGGATAAGAACCCCATTCAAGGCTGCTTCTATGAAGCTGAATTGCAGAAAACTCAAAATCCTGACGTGTACCTTGTCGAGAAGATTTCGAAGAGAGAAGGCCAAGAAGTGTTTGTCAGATGGTTAGGTTTTTCCAATGAACACAATTCATGGATCTCAAAGAATGCCATTTTGTAATATTTCTATATGATGTGATGTTTTGAAATAATAAACTAGGTTATGCTTCAAAGTATTTTTTTATTTTAATTGCTCGCAGTATTCTGCATTCACACACAACTCACACAAATACATTTGCACATTCAAAATGATCAATTCAAATTCATTTATTGAAACAATCAATACATATATGAAAAATGAAGCTATTCACTATCACTATAAAATACATTGTTCAAGTCTTTTATGCACTTATTGTAGGTCATCATGACAGCTTCATTGGTGTTTTGGAATTCTTTCAACTCCTTCTCTGCATTCTTGCGTAAATCTTCGTTATTTTGTCGTTCCACATCAACTTTAGTTACCAGAGAATCATATTGATTTTAAACTGTTGTCAATTCTCTCTTCATGGTTGTAATGCGCTCCTGAAGTATGCTTATGGTTTTTTTCCTCATGCAAACTTCGATCTTTTTCACCACACTGAACAAGGACGGCCTTTTTTTCTAGAATGCCTCGTTTCACCAACTTTTTCATTCCAACACATTTCTGCAGGGGGCTATAGGATGAAAGATCAACAAAATTCAATAGTGACATGGGTAGGGAATCTGGTGTTCAAGATGATGATGATGTCCTTGAATTGCTTTTCTTGGACCTTCCTTAGCCTTGGAAGAAGTAGACCAAACGGCAACGTCGACTGTATTTGTCCTCCTATTGTTCACTCGTTTCACTTCATCTTTCATTTTTTTATTTTCAGTGATATGGATGATGGGGGGTGAAGCACAGGCTGCTAATAATTGAGACATTCCAATATTGGATTCCAATTCACCATTTGTCTTTGGTACGTCTGCCATCATGAGAAACTCATCCATATTGAAATGTTCTAAATCATCTGGCAATGTAGCGGTAGAATGTTCACATCGGTTCAGCCCTGGAACCGCATCATTTGCCACATACTGGTCAGTGCCATCACGCAACAAAGTTGACAGAATATTGCAACTTTCAGCGGTATTCATTTTCAAACCGAATGTAAGATTCAATGACTGAAACTTCAATGTGTTGTAGTTGGCATGTGTGCCACCTTTTATACATGTGTTTTCGAAACTCTCCCTCCCATCTTCACTCGTGTTTAGGAAAGGGTACTCCCCCACTTCTAACTGTATTCTCCTACTCATTCAATATCTTTAAATTGAATTGCATCTGATTCATTGCTTCACTTACATCCAAAATATCTGAAGTTATATGTGCAGCTGACTCGACTACTGGTCCAGCGCAATCCCAGGAACTTACACCAAATCCTCCGGCTAGTACAACTATCCAGGACAATCATGTTAGTTCATCTTCGATGACTATAGAAGAGTTGATGAGAGAAATGCGAGAACGGAGGCGACAACAACCGATCATTATATGGGACGATAATTTGGAGCGATGGGTGCCCATTGAAGAAGAAGATCTCAAAGTCAATGTACCTGCAGAAGATTCAAACTATGACTCGGGCGAAACAATATATCTGCAATCGGATGAAGAGGTTGACTCGGATGAATCCATAGATTTTTTATATCTATAGTATGAATAGAAATAAAATGGAATGAAATAAAATAAAATGTTTTTTCTTCATTGTGTCAGGAGGTTATCCCCAACGAATTATATTTATATATATATATATATATATATATATATATATAAATATATATAATATTCAATGTATTCATTTCATTTGAATTGTGTTGGTTGAATCAGTCACACCACACAGCTGTAGAACACTATGAAGCGAGTAGTGATAAATGAAAATAATAATGTAACCTACTATTTGGTAACTTGGAATACGCTCATAAACATGCCAGAAAAATGTATTGGCCATATGTGGCAGCAGATCGAATGAGATTCCGAAGAAGAATTAATGAAGCTGCTAACATTATTGATCCAATATTGAATGCCGTTCATATACTGAAAATATTCCACCCAAGATTTTGTGATTGAAAAATAAATGTATAGTATAAGCTATTCAGTCATGTTTCATTTTCCCAAGTGAAATCGAATATTTGTAGAAAATCTTGAATTTATGATATATCACTGTGCTCCCATATATATATATATATATATATATATATATATATATATATATATATATATATATATATATATATATATATATAAATGTTTTGATTTCCAAATATATTTGAAAATTAATACTTGATAAAGTAGAGAGTGGCGCCCCGTGCCCACCCACCCCGTGGATGGTGCCCCAACCTCGCACCATCCTTGTGTGTACCTACCCGTGAGAATGTACACCCCAATATCTAGTTTACCCCTGACAACTGATCATCTATCTTTCTTACCAAACGACGTCAGGAGCACAACCACAATTTTCGTCGCATTCGTGGACGTAGTCAGCAAAATCCCAATCGATAGAATCGTCAGAATCTGAATCTGAGTCTGCATCTGTTTCATAATGGGTGTCAGAAGAAGAGCTCACTTCATTCACCTGGATGGAGCCATCACCAGCTGGCAACTCCAATGAACTTGGTTGTGGTGAATCACCACGTTCCAACACATTACTAGTGGAGTCGGCAACGGCTTTGGTTACTTCTGACATGATGTTCAGAAGTGAGGAAATGATCGACGTCTCAATCTATTTATTGTGATTCAGAAGAGTGGAGGGGATATGTCAGGAGTGGAGGTGGAAAGCGGAGTAAGAATGTAGTCGATCATTCAAGTTTCAAATAGACTTATTTCCATCAGTATCAAGAATATTTTTTATGAAGACTGAATGTGATTTCACTGGATATTATTAATTTGTTTATTCTCAACTTCATAACATTATGTTCTCTGTTCCCAAGTCATATTAAATATTTGGAAAACATATGAAAACTTGTCATATATCATTGTGCACGCACCGATGTTCTTCAACTTTCGATCATTCTGTTGTATCATTAAATAACATTAATAATTTTTTCAGGTAGACTAGAGGGTGGCGCCTCGCGGCTGCCCCCCTGTAGATGGCGCCACAACCTCGCACCATCCTTGTGTGTACCTACCCATGAGAAAGTACACCCCGATATAAAAAGTCCACCCTTAATCGTCGATCATGATGACATCATCATCATCGTCTATCACGATGACACCATCATCATCGTCTATCACGATCACATCATCATTCTCGTCGTCACTCATATCGTCCACCGGCTGTTGCACTGCCTGCCGTCTGCGTCCCGGTCTGCGTATGTGCATTAAGTCCCACCACTCATCCTGGTCATTTATATCCCACTCCGCATCACTCACACAGTCGCAGTAGTCATTGCAAACATGGCCTTCGTCCATACCTTCCACATCGCTAAACCACCAGTTGTCATCCCCATGAAATGTTCGTGCACTTGACGACGATGATGATGATCCGACTCATAACCTGCAGCTGCTGGTGGTCCTCTGCTGGTTGAACTGACCTCTTCTCCTTGGATGGGGCCATCATCTGCTGACGGCTCCAACAAACTTGGTGGTGGTGAATCACCACGTTCCAACACATAACTACTGGAATCGGCAGCGGCTTTGGTCACGTCTGACATGATGACCAGAAGTGAGGAAATGATCGACGTGTGATTGTATTTATATCATTCAGAGGAGTGGAGGGGATATGTCAGGAGTGGGGGTAAAGCGCGGAGTAGGATTGTGGTCGATCATTTCGAGTTTCAAAAAGTCTCACTATTTAGTTGAGAATATTTTATGTGTAGGCTAAATGAGATTTCACTAGATTTTATTTTTAATTCAACATTGATCTATTTGCTTCTTAGAAGAGAAAATCAATTCGAGCTCAGAAAACTTTGTTTTTTTTGTATTGAGACCAATTTCACCATATGCAGGAAGGTTTATTGTTTGGAAGTAGAAAAAATTATGGGACTGTTATTGGGAAAGTCAATTCTTTTCAAAAGAGGCCAACATCAAAAACAATTTATATTTAAAAAATCTACTGTATATACAACAATTTTTTATGATCCATTATTTCAAATGAATCTAGCTATTGCAATAGCGACATATATCTGCCAATTTCACTTGAAACAATGGATATTTACAACGGGCACAAACTTTTGAATCGATATCACCCAACTTCCTTCTCACGTGCATATCAAATGCCCAACACCGTTGGTTGAAATTGATCATGCCGCTATAGTCGCGAACATAGAAAACCTCAATTCCGCACCCCATTTCTCGTCATCACCCCAGTTAAACTGTAATTGACACAGTAGAGGAGGTCATCCTGGTGGGCGACTGATAGGGTGTTCATTTCTCTGCCTCTGGGCATTTCCTCATCCAGGTCGTCGAAGATGTCATCACCTAGCCCCTCGTCATTGGCAACCAAATGATCGTCTTCATCATCCAATGCTCCCTCATCGTTGACGGCCTCCACTGCTGCTGCTGGCTCTGCCTCTGCTGCAACTGCTTCACCTGCAGCTTCTGCTTCTACTTCATCTTCCATGAAGTCTGCTTCGTCTTCCATGAAGTCTGCTTCGTCTTGAAGATTCAATTCTTCCATCATGTTGACAACTTCTTCAACTTCACGTTTGAAACACATTGTGATGATTCTCAACAAGATATGAGTTTTCGAATGAATTCCTACCGTTGCAGAATTCAATTTATATGATTTTGGTCTTGATCCCACTCCAAGAAACTCACACATACCGAAATATGAAGATGAGTCGTAGAAATAACTTGCATACCCCCTCCTCAAGACATCCACCCGCCTGAGGCGTGTAAACATCACCCATCCTGCATATTGCCAGCGCATGCGCTTTACATGGACTCCTCCTTTCAAGGAGTGGGGAAAAGGCATAAAACTGCGAGTGCTGGACCGAAACAATCATTCTCTCGACTCTGCTCGCTGGTATCGATCTAACATTTTCAGTTTTGTTACAGATTTTATTTCCGACAATCATGAAGAATTCCACCCGATCTCAGGATGTTGCTGCTACACTGACTCTTGTGAATATATTGGCTGCAGCTCGACCTGAACGAGATATTCCCGAGGATGGTGTGGCAGGACCATCTCATGAGCAGGGTATTGTTCCCAATGATTCCTCCGATATAACACGATTTGCCCCAACGCCACTTCCCAGAGTTTTATCACCCATGTCAATTCAGGATGGTACTGCACCAGTGAAGGTTACTACAAAACGTTCACGACGGTATTCAGGAGAAGATTTCGTCGATCGACCTCCAGCAGAGAAGCGACATGCCACGAAGCAGGTAAAGGCGAAGGCACCCCCAAAGTCAAAGGGGTCTGCCAAAAAATCGGTAATACAGAAGTATAGAGATGAAATCCATCGTTCTCCACGGCCCACCTTGAATAGGCGGGTGTGTAATGTATTACCTGAACCTACCATCAAACGAACCACTGCAACACCGATTCAGGCTCGCTCTATGGCGGTCAAATCGGAAAAATCTTCCGTTCCGGATAATGTTGGACTTATGGCGGGACCTTCAATGGTGATGCCTTCGAGAAGTAGGGGTGATATGAACGGCAGTGGGTCAAATCCATCATCTTCTTCAATGGTTAACTATTTATCCACCCCTAGTCAACACTTGCGGGAGATGATGCATAAGATGGAGCAAGGTATCGCAATGTCATCTGTTGATCATAATGAATTGATCCAAAGGAGATCAAAACATGATGAACTGATCTTGCGTCTAACGAACTCCGTCGACAAGCTTTGGAAGAGAAGAAACGAATTGTAGAGCTGGAAAAGAATGAATCTGAATATCAGACGAAATTGCTAGTTCTTCAACAATTCAAAGAATTTCATAGGGCACATCGTGATATATGTGATAAATTTCAGAAATAAATTTGAATGATGTTGAATTGATTATTTTGAACCGTGTCGATTCCCTGACTTAATGAAGTGGATGATGGAGGGTACATTCTGAAGGTTGGTGCTCACAGGGTGGGTGCGAGTTGGGGCCCCACCCTCTACTTCATTGAGTCTTTTTATTTTCATATCATATTACAATTCTCATATAACATAATCTATTTTTTACCCTCCAGCTACAAATCTTATCGAAACCCAAATGGTAAGATTTCCTATATCATACATTAGCCCACACTGATCTGGTCTGATACAATGCCAATGAATCTGTCAAAAATTTCCACCCAGAGTTAGACCATATTTCAACTAATTCAAAATAAAACAAACGAGATTCATCTAATTTTTTTATTTCTTCCAAATAATTCACATGAGAAGACGTTATCATTATTTTTTCAAGTACATTATATATTTTCACATATACTGAGGATCTCCAATCACATGTTGGGTTGGCAACCAGGCGGTGGGAACACTCAATAATGGTTGATCGGATGTCCTTCGATTTGGCAGGAAGGTGTTTCTCTGGTCCATAATCTCTGTTTTGAAAGATTCACATCGTGATGGTCTCCATATGGACGGTGCATCCATGAGTGGATGAATTTTTCTTCTCCAACTCTTCAATTCTTTTACATAGATCATCATATTTTCCATCGAAAGTGGTCTGGAGATGGATAATTTTTTGTTGCAGTATCTTCAACACATTCTCACATATATCTTTGAGCAATGATCGCATGGTAGTATTTGTGGCTCCAAAAATTCCCTGCTTAAAAAATTAAGTTTTTCTTCGAAACGATGTGACACTCGAGGTGATGGTGATGCATCAGTACATTTCCTTTTGCGACCAAATTTGTCTATAACATTGCTGCTCATCCTTCTACGACTACGAATACGGTCTAATAACGCGCCCTTACGCGCCGCCAAGACCGCTCCGCGGTAAAAACCATGGTTTCGCGGTTTTGCGGTTTCGCGGCTTTGCGGTTTCGCGGTCCCGCGGTTTCGCGGCATCAAGACCGCGGTCTTGTGTCTGATATTCATGTTAACGTAGGGTAAAATATTGCAATAAAACACAATAGTGTGCATCATTAATTTTATTTGTCAACTATACACTTCGTATGAGCGTTGAATCAATGTCAATAATATATACAGTTATCTATTCATCATTTTGACTATCCAAATATAAACTTTCCAGCTAATTTGAGTATTGTGAATGATACTATTCATTTATTTCAGCATTCAACAAAGTGATCAAATAATCCAATGTACTTTCGGAATTCATGCCATATTCTTGGGAAAAAGATTTACCTATGTTATTATATATACGAATAGTTTCATTGGGATCGCACTGATAGAACTCAATGTCATTGTGACCCCAAGGGAGGGTTTGTGTTGTATTGGGAATTATGAATCTTCTATCATCATCATATGATAGTGCTACTTTATTTTTCAATTTCGTATACATATCATGTGAGATGCTTCTAAAAGAGTTCATCTTCCTAAAGAATTTTCCACCATTCTCAACTATTTTCTTGTAATCCTCCAATGTCAATTGATTCTTCATCACAGATCTCTTCACCCCTCTGGCTCTCTTTACTTCTGTTGCAAGAAATTGAACATAGTATGCTTTAGCACCTGTACCATAAACACTAATTATTGGATCATTGGGAAACTCATTTTTGAGATTACCCAAGACTGAATTTGTTACAGTTATGCCAAATTCATTATGTTCAATGTTATTAGATATGTCAAATCTATTCATATTGGTGCTGATGAACTCATGAAAATTGTCGGTATTTACTTTTAAAATTGAAGAATCTGGGTCAGTGTAGAGCAGAGCAGCATCCTGACCAAATTCTTTCTTTATACATCCATAGTAAAAATCGTACATTACAGTCTTGGATTATTCCAAAATACAGAATCCCAGATACAGTGGTTTGTCATAATACACTTTCACTTTACCCATTTGAATAGCAACGAAATTTCCACTAAAAATTGTGCAACTTTTGAAGTTTGGTCGTGCAATCAGAGCGCCTGCTCCCATACTCCTATGGGCATTCTGCCAATGTGTAACAAGCCCCACATCGATCCTTTTGTCAACGTTTTCCATCATTTTGCCATAAACTGCATTGTTCATCAATTCATAGAAATCTTTCTCAGACTTAATATTAGATCTATCACGCATTTGAGTGTTGAAATCGATGTAAGGCTTCATCCAACATGACTGCTTGAATCTTAGGATTCTATGAATATGCATGGCAATCAGACCATTACAAACGGCCTGTTTCAAGTTTTTATAATGAACCACATACTTTTGTTTATCATTCTAATTTGGAATCAATTTTGGAATCTTGCTTCTGGAATTTGGTGGCACTATACTTTCTACCAAAAAGGGGGGTCCGAATGTTTATCGTGCAATTCTTGAGGATAATGTATGTTAACTTCGAGGACATATCCACATGGATCATTGTCTGCCACAGCCATAATGTCTAAATTTGTGATTTCTTCTCGAGTTAGCCAAATGAAATCAGATGTAGGTAATGGTTGTGACATAGTATGTCCATATAAATTTGTAGCATCCAAATATGAAATGAATGATGATTGCTCATTGGGATCTAAATCAGGCAGAAACTTATTATTTGATATACTTCCTATCGCTACATTGACTAATACTTCCACGGATGCCTTTTTTGAAAAAATTTATCATATCAATGTCAGTTAGCAGTTCAAGTTCAATATTTGTATATTTCAACATTGCATCCCAAGATAATCCAGGTGCAGTATAATATTGAGCTGGATATTGCGCTGAAATTTGACTTGACACCAATCTTGAAAGATCTTTTATCCAACAATAATGACTATTTCCCACCTCATCTGTGATAAGCAATAAATTGACATGTCGTCTGAGTTTTCTCTGAGAGTATCGCAAGGGCCCAATCACCTCATATTTGACTCTCTTATTCCCAATCTTAGATTCCAAACCATAAACATTGACTGAAATATCATTCAAATACTCAAACATTTTCATATCACGTCATTTTACTGGAAAATCCATACCTGTTACATTCAAGACAGTCTCATGATGTTGATAGGATGACAACTCCGACAATTTATTGTTTCTGGGAAATAATGCAGATGTCGCGGCCCATGCAAAGCAGCATTGGTCTCCATTTTTTATGGTGACAACACCTTTTCTTCTCTCAATGAATTCGGGAAGTTTCATGTATGATGATCCGCCAAGTGGACTGTATTTGTTTATGTTCACCTCAAGGAACATAATTTTCTCGCAACTCCATCCTGAAAAAATTACTTTCATTAAACCTTTCATCATTTGCAACAATTATAACTACAAACCTGAATCACGCTCCTCAAACTCCGTACTTTGGGCAATTACAATGTTACGAAACGCATCGAATAATCCATTCAAATCAGTTGATCGATCTGCTATACGATTGGGAGAATTGAACGATTTTATGTCTGTCAATTCCTGGGTTTGAATGATATAAGTTCCAAACACTTCCATGTTGACCTTGATGGAGTTTTGCAGTTCGACGTTTTTTTCCAATAGCTCGAGGGCTTTATGCTTGATATCATTAAAAAAAGGTGTGTACTCAGTATATATATTCTCACTAGATACTCTGTAGCTAAAAATGCGACATTTGAATGCATTTTTGATGAGGTGTACACCACCACCCAAGTGAACACATGAATTCGTCCTATGTGCGAGTGTTCTATTGTGAGAGTTGACTTGACAATATGGGATTATCACATTACAACAATTACTTGTATAGAGTGGTGCAGGTGGTGAGTCATCGCCATTGTTCAATTTAACTCGTTTCACCGAAGGACTTCCCTGGCAAGTTCCTCGTTGATGCCGGCGTAGATTATCACTACGAGTGAAATCTTTACCACAATCACACGAATACATTTCAGCAACTTGTTTTCAATAGCTCACTGGAGGAGACACTGATTCGAAATACTCTTTTCCTGAAATATATCAATGAAATATCCCCACCCTAAAACAAGTTCGATGCGATGCGTAATCTGTATTGTGAGGGGATTCTCTTGACATTCAGTGCACTCATCAATACTCGCAGTTTACTCTCAGCTCTCTCACAGGATGAATGCCCTCCTCGCTTGGAGAGTTCAAGGATTCATGAAGGTCATGACTACACAGAATATGTATGCCTACACCACAACATTAGTCAAGGTCAAACAAACAATAATCAAGATCGAATCTTAGGGTTGCCGAAACAATCCCAACATCAAAACTCAAGGTCAAATCTCAAAGTCAAAACTTAATGTTATGAATCTCTAGGTCAAACTCAAGGTCAAAACTGAAGTGAATCTCAAAGTCGACCGAACCCAATGTCAAATCTCAAAGTCAAATCTCAAGGTCAAACACACACCACATTGCACAATGCAACCATTCAAGGTCACACGTGACGTCATAGTGGTGGGGGGAGACCCAGAACCAGCTTGAATCTCCTACTGTAAGTAATCAACAAAAATTATATTGTAACTGAATTAGGTGGAACTTGGTAACTTTGAATTGATCCCTCTTCGAAAAAAAAATTAAATAACTTTGCCTCTATTTTTATTTAATGTTGTGCTTTCCCTGAAAGTAATCTTCGACAAAAATCAAGATATACAGCTAATCAATAGAATTTGCAGCAGAATCATGTTCATTTTTACAAAAACATTCATTATTAAGGCCCAGTTACAACTGAGCTGTTATGTCTCAAGTTTCAAATCAAACCATCATATTGAGATTTTAGTAATCACCCTCCTAGTAGAAAACAATATGATGATGTGACACATAACTTTTTTTCACAAATAGATTTTCTTGTAGATAAGTAATAAATACCATCAATAATTTGATCACGCAAAAAAATTAAGTAGTATATAGAACCAACACAGAGATCGATAAACGATGAATGAAATACCGCCACTTATTGGTTCCGTGCACATTTGTCAGATAGTCGACATTGGAGGTAAAACAATCACACTTTTCCGATTTGTTTATGCTAGAGAGTTGAACAGTTTTACCGATTTCGAAAAGAATTCAGTAGTTGTTTTACATATGTTATTGTTTAATTCATAGATGATCATGCCTTCATGTAATGCAAGAAATGTGTTTCTCTTTATACCGTTCCCGATGAACATCATCTGATAGTGAGTTTATACAGCGAGTAAAATAAAATAAGAAATAAAATAAAGTAATTTAAAAAGTTAAAACTACACAACATCCATAACAAGTTTATACAGAAATAAAATAAAATGAGAAGTAATATAAAATAAGAAGTAAAATAAAAGATGGTTAACTTTTATTATATTTTATTCTGACTAGTTGTTAGGCACATGTACATATTGAATAATTAAGACAAATTGACGAAAGTTGATGATAGATGGACATGATATAATAGCTATTCAGTCCTGGTATTTTTGTTTTCATAACTGGAAACTGGTATGTTCAGTGCCATTTTTTTTAATTTCGTTTTTGGACAATAATGTCGTTAGATGTCGAAAATTTTATAATATTGTTAGTGTTGTCAACAGTAGCTCATTTTCCATTTAACAAAAAATAACAGGGACCAATTTTACAAGTATACATCATTGAAATTGAGGTAACAACATAAAATCCCAAATTTCGATTGACAGCTTCTCACTTTTTACATCAATTTACTCAGCTCTATAAACACTCTGAAAATTATTATTTCTCATTTTACTTTATTTTATTTCTTATTTTATTTCACGTGCTGTATAAACTCACTTTAAACTGGAATAATATTTTCTCGAAACACAATAAACGTTCTTCAACAAGTGGAAATGTGAGATTGTTTCACCTCCAATGTCGACCATCTGTCAAATGTGCACGGAACCAATTTGAGGTTAGGTTAGAACAGGCAAAGATAAAATGCAAGACCAGATGAGAACCTTTTCGCAACGAATCAGCTACGTCATTTTTCTTAACCACCAAACGTATCTTCGACGTCCTCACGGTATTGAAATGTTCTGTATCCGAAAGATACATTGCTATAAATGAATCACCAAGATGTTTCAAAGATGTCTCAATGTCCATTTGGTACGAAATGGAGCTGTGATGATTTTTCGGGCTGTATTAGTGACAATGCTTATAATGTTTGTTTGAAGGTTGTAGACGATGTGGTAACTTGATTACTATCGTTTCGGACGTCCATCGTCTTAATGTATTTAGTATGTATGTAAGTAGCACCTAAACTTGTCAGTATTCACCTGAAGACGATCGCAGATAAAAGCATTCGAAACGTCGTGAAAACCTTTTAAATACATGAAGACGATGGACGTCCGAAACGATAGTAATCAATGCTTATAATATCGCGATATTAAGTATCCATAACTTATAAATTATGTTTTCTCAGAAACGTCGTCACGGGTACAAAAATTAAACGTTAATAAACCTCGCGAGTATGTTTCTTGCTCAGTGGGTAGGTGCTTGTTATACGACTATATCCTATAGAAGAGTATACCCCAGCCTGTGGTGAAATGCTATCTCGGAAACCATGCAGCAAAACTGAGAAAATGATCCCCATAGAATTTTGAGCAATATTTTTCCAAATTGTGTTTTTACTTGGGCTATTTTCTGATTAGTGCATTGATACAGGAAATAAAAAATCCAGACTGAAATATTTGTAAAGTTGTTTTTGCTAATATGGTTAATGAATATTCTTTTTTCATTTACAGAGATTTCCCAGATATGCAGGAAAAACAAGTTGGAAGGCGTACTGGAGAATTTATGGAACCTCCACTAAAAAAGTTGGTGATATGACACCAATCCGAATCCTCATTTATACCGTCAAGTTCATACCGAACGACCTCAAAAACTGAATGTTTGGGCAGGAATTTCAGGTGACCACATCATAGGACCTTTTTTCATCGATGGTGATTTGACTGGTGGGAAATATTTGGATATGTTGGAGAATACCATGCATCAATAGGGCAATCGAGGAGGATATGAATTTATCCGAACAAGAAATAGTTTTTCAGCAGGATGGTGCACCTCCTCATTATGCAGCTCCAGTGCGACAATTTTTGGATGATCATTTTCCTGGTCGCTGGATTGGCAGAAGAGGTCCTACCGAATGGCCACCAAGGTCTCCGGATCTCACTTCTGTAGATTTCTCTCTATGGGGTCATTTGAAGTCTGAAGTGTATGAGATAGAATCAACAACATAAGAAGATTTGAGAGAGAATATCATTAGGCATTGCAGAGAAATAACTCCCGAGATTCTCAACCATGTGGGGGCGGCAATGGAAGCTCGTTTGTACCATTGTATGGAAGTTGGTGGAAACGTTTTTGAACATTTACTATAGAAATTTTTTTTCTTCTCATTGTCAAGTCATCAGATTTTGATTCAAGAATTTAATAAAAAATCTCTTTTTCTGATTTATTGCTTCATTTGTCTCTAGAACGAAAATTTCAAAATGTGGCTTTCTGTATGAATTGTTGACCTGTTGTTTTATTTTTACCGCAAATCATTGTTTCAAAAGTTATTCAGGGTGGCTCGTTTTCAACCAAATAATTTGTAGCTCCCGAACCATATGCGTCATTCCATATGTTTTATACTTTGTTAAAATCTGCTCATCATGGAGCATCTGATAATGCGAAACAATAAAGGGTGATCCATTTAGAAAAAAATTGTGACATGCTCTGGGGGTGCGATAGTGGAAGTAACATCAAATGTGATTATGTCAAAATGTGTCCCCTTGTATACTATTGTTGACGTGTTTTTTTGATTTATCCTGAAAATCATTGTACCAGAAGTTATTCAGGGTGGCTCGTTTTAAATGGAATGCACTTATATATATATATATATTATTTGCTAGCTTGGAGTAACGCTTATGAAAATGCGAGAAAGATGCACGCAATTACGCCTCACATAAAGGTAAATGCACGCAATATTGCCTTACATAAAGGTAGACACACGTCCGGTTGGTTCATTGCGAGAGCGAGCATAAGTACGCCTGTGCATTCGGTACCTAATCATGGGAAATTTGTAAGCAATAATTTCACCTAACGTAAACGTACACACATATATATATATATATATATATATATATATATATATATATATATATATATATATATATATGAAAGAGAGTAATATCGAGGGGACTGGTAAAAACAAAATGGAAGGAATTTAATGGACATAGCCCTCAGAGAAAAGTGCTAACCATAGACACGTGTTTCGTACTGATGAGGGCCGATAGCCCGAAACACGTGTCTACGGTTAGCACTTTTCTCTGAGGGCTATGTCCATTAAATTCCTTCCATTTTGTTTTTACCATTACTCTCTTTCATATTTATATTCCTGGACTCGGATGTCACGCAGGTAGCGATAGCTGCCTCCGTGGTGACGTTGGTTGTTGCCCCGGAATTCATGGTCTGCTGACCGAAATCACAAATGAGCGGCTGCCTTCTGTTTGTTGACTCCGTTGATTTGTCGTTTTCTACCAAGTGTTGTTCATCCTTGCAATGGATCTTCGTACACCAATGAACAAACTGACATAACGTGCATCTTTTCCGGGTCTGATTATTTTTTTGTATCCCAGTATCAAGTTATCACCGGATATGGATATTTCACTGCTTAAGGCACCCACAGACGATGAGATCGGTATCCACATGTCGCGATACAAGTCGCGATACAAGTATATGAGATTTGTATCAAGTATCAACGTCTCCACACACGGTCAGACCGAATCGTGAAACAACATTCGCAAGCACGTGGTATTGCCGTTCCACGACAGTTGAGACGGTGATAGTGATACTGTGATACTGATTCAACCACCTTTAGGATACATTTTTTGAATTTTTTTGAAAAAGTGCTTCTTGTTGTGTTATTTATAATTATATTTGTCGATAACCTCATAGAGAGTACTTACAATAATGAATATTTTGTGTCTGAAACGTGTTTTTTTATGTTTTCTATACCTTGTATCACATGGGTTGATATTGTAACGAACCTAGGCCGGACCTGTCGCCTCACGCGTTGCCATCGACAACGATGATGTCATCCCCGGGGATATTCGAGAACAATAACAACGGTCAATATTGGAAACAACTGGATCATGCTGTTCGCCAACCGCCAGAATTGGAAACATCGAGAATTCTGTAACGGAGATAAATAGGCAGCCCTCAAGAGGGAGAGTCAGTCTCAGCAGCCGATAACGTCGAGCGATACAGTGGCGTAGTTAGTAATATGAATTAGTTGTAAATTTAAGTGTGAAATAAGTTAGTAAAACCAAGTTAAGTTTATTTACGTTACAATTGGTGTCGGAAGCGAGATTTTGAAAATAAACAAGTGATCGTGGAGTGGATAGTCAGAAAAATAAATTGATAGCCTTTTTTACGCCCAAAAAACGTGACCCGGTTTTCGCGGAGCGGACAATTGTGCGTGGGAATATAAATTGATACACTGTTCGCGTGAAACAGAAAATAGACTGGTGGCCCGTGGAAAGAATTCGCGAAGTAAATTTTAAACAAACTGATAAACTTTTCGTGTGAAACAGACTGATACCTCGTCAAAGACAAAATGTGTTCAAGAAAAGTGCGCCTTGTGGTTTGAAGGTAGCGGAATTGAAACAGGAATTGAAAGAAAGAGAACTGGAAACAACGGGTAAAAAGCAAGTACTCCAGGAAAGACTTGCAGAAGGACTCATACAAGAAGGTGAGGACCCGGAAACATTTTTATTCGAAGTTCCCGGAGGTGATTTTGAGTCATAATAGGAAAACGAAAAATAAATCTGGAGGAAACTAAGAAGAGGAAAAACTTCAAGAAAATTCTAAAATCTGGAAGAAGAAAATTCTAAAACGGAAGAAAGCTTCAAGAAAATTCTATAAATCTGGAAGAGAAGCTTCAAGAAAATTCAAGAAGCCTGGAAGATAAGCTCCTAGAAAACACAGAAGGCCTAAAAGAAGAACTCTGTGGTGTGGCGAATCGTCTAGAAAATAGAATAGGAACCGTCGAGGCGAAGATGGACAAGATGAAGGAAACGATCAGTAAGCTGGAAAAACGAATTGATAGTGCGCCCTCCACAGAGATGGTTAACAAAAATGCAATGCTGGACTTGAGTTTGAACTTGCATAAAGTTCAAGAGGGTATTCAAGATGTCAAGGTCATTTCTGAAATAGGGAAGCTTTCCATGAAGCCGCCTCATTCGACGGAAAAACTCCATGGGAAAATTACCGCCGACAGTTTGAAGCAGCGGCCAAAGCAAATGGATGGAATGCAGGGGAAAGAGCTGTAGCACTAACACTTGCATTACGTGGAGAAGCGACGAATATTCTACAAACTCTTACCGCCCAAGAACAGGAGGACTATGATCAGCTGATTGAACATCTAGAATTACGATATGGCCAGGCCCATTTGGAACACGTATACCACTCCCAACTGAAAAATCGCTGCCAGAAATCGGGCGAATCCTTACAAGAATTCGAAGCTGACATTGCACGCTTGGTTCGTCTCGCATATCCAGCCACACCAGAAAATGTAATGGAGCGATAAGCGGTTCAGGCATTCTTGGATGGACTCCGTGACCAAGAAACCAGACAAGCGTTGACACTAGCTCGTCCAACACATCTCGTAGACGCACTGGCACGCGCTTTGGAATTTGAGGCAGCAAAACAATCCTGCAAAAATCAAAGTAAAGTTCGAAGTATTGAAGAAGACTCACAGGAGCATGCTGACTTGGAAGCTGCCATAAGAAAAGTGATGAAGGAAGTTTTGCCTGAGAAAAGACAGATAAGATGCTGGAATTGTGGCAAAATTGGACATGTGCGTAGCAAATGTCCAACATTCGAAAACACGACTCCGATGCAGGAAAACTAAAGAAGGTCGACAGAAGGGGCAATCGTCGGCCTGTGTCCAGCAAGCCCCGGTTAACAACGCATATGTTGCTATCCTGCAACGACAGAACAGAGGTGTTTTCGTAGACGGTCTCATCAATAACGAGCCTTGCACCATGCTGCTAGATACAGGTGCGACTGGGACAATTTTCGGGCCTCCCTTTGCCAGAACACCGGAACGAATTGAACCGACAACTTGGAAGCTACGCACAGCAACAGGGGAGCCAGCTACTGTATATGGCGAGCTACCGATTGAAATAATTTTGGGCAGCACTAAAGTGAAACATCAGGCACTTGTAGCGGACATCGAAGACGATGCAATCATCGGAATGGACATCATGAATTCCAGAGGGTTTGAATTGGATTTCAAAGACGGCGTCCTACGTGTCAACGGAGGAGAGCTGGTACTTCATGGGAGAAGTGAAGAGTTGATCCGTGTGCTGTTGGCTGAAGATGTAAGCGTACCTGAGGGGGCTGAAACCATCCTGGAGGCTCGCCTTAACGTGGTGATGTTTGAGCCCAAACTTCATGATGAGAAAATTGGACGAGGGATTGCCCTAGGAAAAACCCTGTTACGTGCTGAAAAATTTGTACCGGTAAGGGTCATGAATGTCAATTACTTTCCAGTGACCTTAAAGGAAGGAACAATTTTGGGGCACTGCTCGTCAGTTTAATCTGTGATCCGGGGCGTACGAGGTACGATCAGCCAACCCAACAACTTGCCCACAGAACTAGAAAAATTAGTTGCCATCTCTTCCAAAGACATAAAACCAGCTCAACAGCCCAAACTAAGAGATTTAGTCAAAAAGTACCAAGACATCTTCGATACCGGACAAGGAAAAGGGGGTCGAGCTAATGTGGTCCAGCACAAGATTGATACTGGGGGTGCCCGACCGATCCGGCAATCAGCAAGAAGACTTCTCCGCCAAGAAGGAAGAGGCTGACAAAATAGTCAGCGATATGGGAAAAGAAGGAGTTATCGAACCATCTGACAGTCCCTGGTCCTCTCCAGTCGTACTGGTGAAGAAAAAGGATGGATCGACACGCTTTTGTAGACTATCGCCAACAATAATGTCACGAAGAAGGACAGTTACCCTCTCCCGAGAATAGATGACACCCTAGACACGTTGGCTGGTTCCACGATTTTCTCGACCCTTGATCTGAAGAGTGGATACTGGCAAGTAGAACTTGCTCAGGAAGATCGAGAAAAGACTGCTTTTACCATCGGCTCAGGATTGTGACAGTTCACCGTTATGCCATTCGGGCTCTGTAATGCTCCCGCCACATTCGAAAGATTGATGGAGACAGTGCTGAAGGGACTCTCATGGAACACGTGTCTAGTGTATCTCGACGACATAATTGTGGTCGGCAGATCGTTCGAGGACCACGTGAAAAACTTGGAGGAAGTATTCCTGCGACTGAGGAACTGCGGATTGATGCTGAGCCCTAAGAAATGCCATCTGTTCCAAAAAGAAGTACGATACCTCGGCCACGTTGTCTCTGGGGAAGGAGTAGCAGTGGATGACCAGAAGATCAAAGCTGTTAAGGATTGGCCCATCCCAAAAGACATTCACCAACTTCGAAGTTTCCTTGGTTGATGCACATACTAGCGCCGATATGTGCTGGGATTCGCCAACATCGCTAAACCACTGACCGGGCTCACGGAAGGCCAAACAAAGTTCCAGTGGTCCGAAGAATGTCAAGACTCATTCAGGAAGCTGAAAGGAGCTCTGATCAACGCACCTATACTGAGCTATCCCCTACTCAAAGGGAAATTCATTTTGGATACGGACGCCAGCAACGTGGGACTTGGAGCTTTCCTATCTCAGATCCAGGAGGGACAGGAGAAGGTCATTGGTTATTTCAGCAAGACGCTTAGCAAACCAGAGCGCAATTACTGTGTCATCAGGCGAGAGCTGTTAGCTGTTGTAAAGGGAGTGGAGCATTTCTACAAGTACGTGTATGGAAGAAGATTCCTGTTGAGAACTGTCCATGCAGCTCTCAAATGGCTCTTACAGTTCAAAAATCCTGAGGGTCAAGTCAAACTTCTGCTAGTATTATAATGGGCCGAGAACTGCGACTGCCTTGTGACCTGAAGTTTGGGATACCGCCAGGACAAGACACTGCGGGAGAGGACTACGTAAGCAAACTTCGGCAGAGAATGGACGACATCCACGAACGAGTCCGGTTGAACATCCAGAGTGCCAGCGATAAAATGAAGAAGACCTATGACATCAAGGCCCACACTGGAGGGTTTGAGGTTGATGACCTGGTTTGGCTGTACAACCCCAAACGTCGTCGTGGACTATCACCAAAGTTGCGGAACTCGTGGGAAGGCCCGTATGAAATCGTGAAAAAGATAAAGGACCTCGTGTACCGAATCCATAAGCCACCCCCAGGGAAACCAAGGGTCGTCCATTTCAACAGGTTGGCCCCTTACGCTGGAAACCATGACCAAGTTCGCACCCTCAAGCCACCGGAGGATGATATGACGTTCGAGAAGTTTATGTCCTTGTATTCAAACGGGCAGAAAGTTCTACATGGGGTTACTAGAGAGGAGTCACGAGACCTTTTCGAGGTGCCTGCTGACTACGCACTAGCGCACTGTGTGGCAGAAGATCTTCGAATGTCCAGGGGCATCGCCGTAGTGTTTTCCAAGAAATTTGGTCAACTCCAAACACTGCGGGAGCAGAATCCAGAAGTTGGTGAGGTGCTACAGTTGAAGAAAGGCCAGAGAAAATCTACTACCTAGTTACCAAGAGGCATTCCCAAGATAAACCGTCCTATGAAGATGTCTGGAAGAGTCTCACCAAACTAAGAGGTACTATGGTGGACCAGAATCTGGTGGATCTAGCAATTCCGAAATTGTCTTGTGGTATTGATGGGTTGGACTGGAGAGTCATAAGAAGTATGCTAGAGGCGATATTCAGATCCAGCGGCGTCAAGATTTTGGTTTGCTGTAACCCTCTTCCACGACCGGTCATGAAGACCGTGGAGTGTTACTTCCATCGAACTTCACGGTGCAAATATGGGGAGTCATGCAGATATCGTCACACTCCAAGGATGACATTTCGGGGCGAAATGTCTTTAAGAAGGGGGCAATGTAACGAACCTAGGCCGGACCTGTCGCCTCACGCGTTGCCATCGACAACGATGATGTCATCCCCGGAGATATTTGAGAACAATCCAGTCGCGCTGCCGCGGAAAACAACGGTCAATATTGGAAACAACTGGAAACATGCTGTTCGCCAACCGCCAGAATTGGAAACATCGAGAATTCTGTAACGGAGATAAATAGGCAGCCCTCAAGAGGGAGAGTCAGTCTCAGCAGCCGATAACGTCGAGCGATACAGTGGCGTAGTTAGTAATATGAATTAGTTGTAAATTTAAGTGTGAAATAAATTAGTAAACCAAGTTGAGTTTATTTACGTTACAATATATTCAATGATTCATCAAGTGTAACCATTATTCTCCTAATATTTGTTTATTTTCCAATATTCAGTCATGATTGCAATACACCTCAAAATATTGTATTTCAACTATTCCCCGGACATGTTTTCTAATAATGAAGATTAGTGCGTTGATTCACTGTAACGCTATTAGCAATCTCTGTGATTCACGAGTTTCATTATGACCATGAAATATTTTCAATGATATTAAGTACTTTAGTTTTAAATGTAACAGTTAATATTCAGATACATTATTCAATGAATGAGTATATTGTACAATGGGCATGGAATGGTACTAGTCCGGCATAAATATGAGAAAAAAACATTCCATGTTCATTGTTAGCTATACTTTTTTCGACGACTGCAACAATATTATTCCTCATGTACCTCACACTTAGATTACGAATGAAAAAAATCCTAGAGTGTTCCTTCTTGCATAGGAGAATTACAAGAAAATTACTCGAAAATGATTACTTGTGAAAAAAAAATTATTCGTCTCATACTTCTTTCAATGCAAAGAAGACAAAATTCTGTTAAAATCAATTATATGTTGAATGAAAGCACGAATGACATTTTGTTATCCTACACACGTTTATCTTGAATCTTCTCGAATTTCACTACGGGACTTCAGTGTGTCCATTTCAAGAAATTTCAGGTATTCATATTTTTAAGACCTACTGAGATCCCCTAAATTGGTATGTGACGTGTACTTGAGAAATGAAGCAAGTATTCAATGTAATTTGTGAAATACTCGGCTACGAAGTTTCGTCATTGTTTAGGTAGATTAAACTCTTTCACCAATGGCGTAGTGAAACAAGAGTTTCAAAAATATTATACATTCCTCGACGAAAAAAGTTGAATCAAATAATCACATTAACAAACATTTTCGAAAATGAGGAGATAACTATAAGCCAGTGCGTGAAGCAGCAGATAGTTTCGAAGAACAACATCCAGACGAACAAGTTCACTATCCAAATGTAAGCAGAATTTCAATCAATTTCAAACAGAAAGGATCTTTGGACTGTAAATATAAAAATGAATGTACCAAAACTGTATGTAGGTACTGAAGAATATCAATGAGAAGTACTTCAGGCAGTTGTTGAAAACCCCAGAAGATCCACACAAAAAATTTCTGCTTATAGATGTGAAGATTCTTGAGGAATATAAATATCATGCCTATGAGCCAAAGTTCATTTGCAGGTTTCAAGAACTGGATTATGCATTGCGGTATGACTTCTGCATGTGGATTCAAGGACAAATAGAAGATTTCCATTTCCAGACACATTTTTCCTGGGATTTAAAAAAATGAAAAGGTGACAGCGGATAGAATTGAATGGCCGACTACTGGAAAAGACATCAATCGCTGAGTTCTCCAGTAGTCGGCCGTAACATTTTAAGCTGGTTTTAATTTCATTTTTTCGGTTAAATTTGAAATTTTAGCTTTTAGATAGTGAAAAACCAGAAAAAACGAAAGTTTCATCAATATTCTGAAGAAAATTTGCAAAGAGCGCTCAAAGCTGTAAGAAATGGCGCTAAAATTCGTAAATCCTGTCGGAACTGTGGGATTTCGCGTACAACACTACAGGATCGGATAGAGGGCCAAGTTGCCAACAAGCCGCGTAAAATGGGCCAAAATCCGATTTTAAGTCTGGAGAACGAAAATAAATTGGTTAAATGGATAAACAATATAGATAAATGTGGGTTTCCAGTTAAAAAACAAGAATTCATTCAAACTTTCCAAAAAATAGTCGGGGAAGAATGATTAAAAACGTCATTTAAAGAAGGGAAACCTGGACAAATTATCAGTATTATATATCAGTATACCTAATCAGTATCAGTTCAGAAAGTTTTTTATTTTTATTTCACCGTTTTGTTTAATTTTATTAGTATAAAGGTTTTATTGTTTGCATTTTTTATTGAGGAGTTTTATTAAAAAACAAATATTTTATATATTGTTTGTATCACGGGCACAATTCACCTACAAGACAGTGATATTATTTTCTTTGCTCATGGTTTTGTATAATTGACTCTACCTACTCATGGATAAGAATTTTTGCTGAAGAAATTAGTTAATTGTTTTATTTTTCTAAGCTTTCATCTCGTTATTTTCTTTTCACTGTCATTATCACTTACCTACACTTGGATACTTGTTCTTAATAATTTTCATGAAATAAGTAAACCGCAGGTGACGAGTGGCAAAATACTTCTGTACGGACCTGGTGAATAATCGCCAAAACTACCAGGGCCGACTACTGGTCCACGCCTGGCCGACTAGTGAAATATTAACGGCCGACTACTGGCAAAAGTGTTCAATTTTAAGAAAAAAAAAAAATAAACAGAAAACCTCTTTAAATTCAATCTTTCTTTTTCTTCACCCTTTAGAAACTGAATTTGAGTGCTACACGCTAACATAAGATTTTCCAAATTAACTTAAAAGAGCTGTCTGCAATTAAAGGTGTGAGTTAAAGTTTAACAAAAAAGGCCGACTACTGGCGAACCTACCCTATAGAATAAATATCAACACGCGGAAAAATATAAAACATATAGATGAGTTATCGCCAGAGACTTCCTACTGTAATGAGGTACACCTGTTTTGATAAATATTTTCGAATCCACCACCGATTAAGTGAAGAAGCTGAATAGCTGAAAGCATGAACGATTCCCAACAAGCGAAATAAAGTTATTCA
Source organism: Gonioctena quinquepunctata (assembly GCA_018342105.1). Classification (NCBI taxonomy): domain Eukaryota; kingdom Metazoa; phylum Arthropoda; class Insecta; order Coleoptera; family Chrysomelidae; genus Gonioctena; species Gonioctena quinquepunctata. Next base: position 79,710 of record JAFIRS010003754.1, on the reverse strand, counting down.
GGTTTCTCACTAGCATGATAAAAATCAAACAGGTATGAAATACATTTGGAGAAATATGCACACTAGGAAAATACTGGCACGGTTATCAACAGACCGTACGGAAAACTCAACTTACATGTATCACACTTCTACCGGAAAACACGGTGTTTAACTTTGGAAACTTTTCGATCTTGGTCACTCGAATATTGTCGGTGCACAGAGATGAAACAGGAGCAAGCCACCATTCTAATTCAATCTCGCCTTTCATACCTTTTGGATTTACAAGAAAATTGGAATAAGAACACTAGAAAGGAGAGTCTTTCTGTACAATTGTCATGAGAACTGGTCCACAAAGCTGCTTATTTTTGTATCTCTTGGCTAAAAAGCATACTACGTTTTTACTTATACGAGTTAACCTTTTTCTAGCCATATAGTGAAAATAGTCGAAAAATATTTTTAGTCTTTTTGTACGGTGCGAAAAGGAACACATTCTTCTGCTCGGCTTTGTGATCGTGCCAGCAGCAGGACCAAAATTAATATTGACCCCCAAATAGGCACAGCCGTACCAAAGGTACTTCAATCTTTTGGTTATACATTCTCAGTTAAGTACCTTAAAAAAAAATCATTACAAATTGATAATCATAATAATAATGTGGAAGACAGTTGGCGGCTTGCAGGCAAGAATTTTTACCATTGAACAATTAAACCAAAGTTGAAATTTAAGAAGGGAAATTTTTGTGTCTGTAATATATAATGTGAAAGAGAGTTGGCGGCGTGCAGACAAGAATTTCTAAATTCTTGAAAAAGATATCCTCAGGCAGGGATCGAACCCGAGTCCAAAAGATTACTAGTCAGGTGCTCTTGCAACTGAGATACCGAGGACGTACATTCGCATCTGCGGTCGGGATATCACTTTCTAGAATTTGATGTAAGTGTGTTGTGGAAAGCTTATAAGGTTGAAGGGAACTCTTTTGCTATCGAATGATCATCAAGATCCTAATTACCCATCACCTTGCGTCGTCGACAATATGCGATTTCCAGCAGGGGTCAGGTGTGGATCTCCGACCATTGAACAATCAAGCCGAAATTAAAATTAGGAAGGGAAATGTTTGTGTTGTAATATATAATGTCATGACCCATAATTACAAAAAAGTTCTCATTTCTGAAGGGGCTACACACTATTCTTTACTATGAACTATATAGCGAGAAAAACCAATTCACTAGGGGAGATAATAGGAGCAGAATTTCTCCGCACGAAAGAGCTGATAAGCATACGCTTGTTGAACAATACGTCGTTATTGGTAGACAATCGAATGCACTTGAAAAATCATTATCAAGAAATAACCCTTGTACACCGGAGTCATAAATAACCCATCTAGGAAAAATTAACGATGGTAAACAAGATTAATAATTCCAATTTGTTGACATCGCCTCGCGATATGGGATATCATAGAACGGTTTTGATTTAATTGTACCGACAGAACGCGCTATAAATTCACCGATTATGACAGCCCATTGAATATAACTCTTCATCGAAAAGACATAATTCTATAATTTATATATTTTGTATGACAAAAACGAAACTATTAATTATTGAGCTGCGGACAAGTTGAAGATAATGAGTGTGGGAATCGTTACTCCGCGAAGGCCTCATGGGTAGGGTTGAATAGTATAAAAGCATGAAGCGCGAGACATCAAAAAGCCAGTCATATCATAGTCGTTACTCCGGTAATATGTTCCTCTCAAAAGTGAGGTTAGGAAGTCCGTCGAATCACAGTATCGTTAAAATTCCGATGAGAAGTGTACAAGTATAAGCGTCAAGTAGTGAACTGGAGAAACCGTTAAGAACAAGTAGATTCAAATCCATTTACATCAAGTAATGATCGTTCCAAGTGAAAGCACGAAAAACACAGCCTTTTCCCAAAATTTACCTACTTTTTATCACCTCGTCAAGAACGTGAAAGTCAACGGAAAAACATCAATTCAATAGTTCATGATCGCATAGAAACCGTATCCATATACCTACACGAATATACCGTGCGAATAAAATAAAATAAACAATTGCCGCGAGATTAATCCAACTAATATTAAAATTAAAACTAATTGTCGTCCAAAAATCTACTCAAGTGAATAAGTTCGAAACCTGGTGAGTCCTATGTATTTTCCTGTATCTATGGCTGGCAAATTTAATCATTTAAAATATGCATGTGTCTTTAAATGTTTCTCCATAGTTTCATGTTACCCAGAAGTTTCAAAAGATGATTATTTTCAATCGTTTGTAGCAACTGATGTCAATATTGTTTTTTGTAAATCTATTTTCACTTTTGTAGCCTGAGGTAAAATTAACTGCCAGTAATCTATACTCTATTTGTTTATCTGGATATTGTCGCATGCCATTCGTCTATAGGACGAAGGGAATAATTGTGTAAATTTTTCTTGAATATATCTGTATATTCTAACATTTTATGAGTGCATATTTTTTTTTTATGAATAACTTTTCGAATCTTTCTAAACCCCGGTATTACTTTTGAATAAACACTCCATGTTCTCCCGTGAAGTGAGATAGAGTCAGTCGCTCGTAGCCGCTCACGAGTGATAGGCTCGGTTCAATTATTGTTTTTTTTTTAATAATTGATGCTCCCTATACATTCAAGTTGTGATTTTCCGAGCAACTTTACAACAAAGGGTAAATCGAATATAGGATCCCTATATTTGAGGAGTCCTTAGCGTCGAAGGTTAGTTATAGGAAATATTTTCCATAATAGACCAGTGGAGTTACAGAGGGTTTTTTATAAACCTCTGTATATGTCCAGCGACGTGACAATAATGTGAAAGAGAGTTGGCGGCGTGCAGACAAGAATTTTTGAAATTCTAGAAAAAAATATTCTGGGGCAGGGATCCAACCCGCATCCACATAATTACTAGTCAAGTGCTCTTCCAACTGAGCTATCGAGGACGTACATTCGCATCATCGGTCGTGATATCACTTTCTAGAATTAAATGATAGTGTGTTGTGGAAAGTTATAAGGTGGGAGGGAACTCATTCGCTATCAAATGATCATGAAGATTGATTCACCTATCACCTTGCGTCTCAACAATATGCGATTTTCAGAGGGGTCAGGTGTGGATCTCTGATCATTGAACAATTAAGAGAGTTGGCGGCGTGTAGACGAGAGTTTTTAAATTGTAGAAAAATACATTATCGGGCAGGGTTCGAAAACGCGTCCACATGATTTCTAGTCAGGTGCTCTTCCAACTGAGCTACCAAGTACGTACATTCGCATCTGCGGTCGGGATATCACTTCCTAGAATTCAATGTTAGTGTGTTGTGGAAAGTTATAAGGTGGAAGGGAACTCATTTACTATCAAATAATCATCAAGATCCTATTTACCTATCATCTTGCGTCGTCGGCAATATGCGATTTTCAGCAGGGGTTAGGTGTGGATCTCTGACCATTGAACAATTAAGCCGAAGTTGAAATTCAAGAAGGGACATTTCTGTGTCTGTAATATATAATGTGAAAGAGAGTTGGACATACTATTAAATTTACCAAGAAATCAGACCATATTCAAGTCGGAATACAAAAATGCCTAAAAGGAATATGACAACTGCGAGATCCAATTCTTATGATTCGGGGTTAACACGCTCAGATAACAAGACTAAATGCTTGTGGACAATATGTAATGAAAAATTGGGCAAAAATTATAAAAGCAATGACACTTCTACAACAGGTGATCCAAGTGGAATTGCAAATCAATATAATCAATATATGTCTATTGTACCTGAGCTATCGGATAAATTAGGAACCAAGACCATTTAATTGTGATATTGTTATTTGAATCAATGTTTCTGTCCCCAGTATCCCCAAAAGAAATTTGTAAATTTGCCAAGAAAATGAAAAACAGGCATACTTGTGGTATGGACGAGATCCCGATGAGTATAGTAATAGTACCCTATATCAGTCAGGTATTGTGTTTCTTGGTGAACAACTCCTTTAAACAGGGAATTTTCCTGGATCGTCTGAAGATTGCATTGGTGATACCTCTATACAAAAGAGATGACCCAGAGATGATCGAAAATTATAGGCCCATCAGTCTTTTGACTGGATTCTCAAAATTATTCGAACTGGTAATGTGTAAAAAGCTACTTGACTTCTTTAAAAAATATAAATTACTTAATGAACATCAACACGGGTAAACATAAGAAAAATCCACCGAGACGACCATTTTCTACTTTACTGATGCAATCTTAAGACATCTGGAAAAAATTAACTGGCACTGGGTGCTTAGACCTATCAAAGGCCTATGACTGTATTGACCGAGAATTACTTCTTGAGAAATTAGAATTTTATGGGGTCATAGTTCAAACGCTAAAACTATTTAGGTCAATTCTATCAGAAAGAAAACAAAAAGTTGGGATAATGAAAGATGGGATAAAATACTTCTCCAAACTTATGGTTAGTAATATTGGAATAGCACAGGGTAGTATTGCAGGAACTACCTTGTTTGTAAGTTATTTCAATGACCATTGTTCTCTTAGCAGACCTGAGGTACGAAGATATAACATTTTATGCAGATGATAGAAATCAGTTAGTAGGGGGGTACAAGCGAAACGGAGATAACTGAAAATAGCAGAAATATTCTTTATAAATAAATAAACTCATATCAAACAAAGAAATAACAAATATCATACTGTTTCGAATGAAACTCAATAGTTATGAAAAACCATCAAAGCTTAAACTTAATAATACATAACATAGTAAATAATACCAAGTTTTTGGGAGGGAAAATTGATGAGTTTTCAGATTGGTCTGATCATGGAAATGTATTGCTGAATAAATTAAACTTGGTCTGCTATGGGATTATAGTTGTTGGTGAGAATATGAATGAGAACACACAGTATTATGCAAATTTTTAATCATTACTGAGGTAGGGTATAATTTTTCGGGACAGAAGCAGTAAGATCCGAAAAGTGTTTGTTATGCAAAAAAGACTTATCAGATCCATAAAAAAAGAACTTCCGACAAAGTTGCAGGGATGTCTATAGAACAGAAAAAATTATGTCAGTTAATGCGCTATACATTTATGAATCTCTGGTTCTCTTTTTCAGAAATAGGGGAGATTTTGCGCTGCAAATATTTCATGGGTATAACACAAGAACATTTAACCTGAACTATCCAGTGCATCGACTGACACTAACTGAAAAAGGGCCACATCACATGTGTATCAATTTTTTTAACAAGTTTCCAAACAACGTAAAGACAAATAATCGCCTAAGAACCTTCAAGAATGGGGTTAAAAAGTTATTAATAACTCTAGAACCATACTCAATGAATGATTGAAATTGAGAGATGATATTAAGTTATAGATGTAAGAGAACATGTCTATTGCACAATATAGTTCCTATGTTTCTAACGCTATTTCTTTTGTGGTCATTTGTGAGAACTCATGTATGAACACAAATTGAAATAAAGATTATTATTATTATTATCAGAAATCCGTTTTTATTCTGATTTTCCGATATAAACACGCAATAAAAATTCGAGAGCCAAAATTGTTCAACTTTCTTGGAATGAATAATAAAAATAAACTTGAATTTCCTATTAGCATGCAGGAGAAAAGAAAAACAACCCCTGAACTATTAGTAATTGCCCTCGCATGTACCCTATCCTGCAAACACCGCAGACCTCACCCTCTTCATCACCGAAAATTGAAGGCAAGCCGGATGAGGCACACCTTGAAGAAGGAAGAATCGAAAATACCTATAGAAATGTTGTATATCTGTAAATAATATCAGATGAAGATTTCAAAATGGAAATGGAAAAATTTTGTTATTTTATTCAACTTATACATTATCAGAAAAGGTGATGTAATAATACCTTTTGAAATCTTGTTTCATTACGCCATCGGTGAAATAATCTTGTTGTCTACCTGCATGGGTTCTAGTTATAGTGTTTAGTGTATCAGGCAAGGCTTTCAAAAATGAAATTTTGAATTGGATACCAGAATATTTGTTTTACATATAGGATAGAAATCCAAATTTACTATGGAAAATCAGAATATAATTTTTTCTTCCTCCTATCAAAATTATAACAAAATATACTCAATTTATTTGTATGATACGATAACTACTACAAAATTAGATCTTCCAAAATAAAGATTTCACGATTAACATTCCATTTATTTTGTGATATTGCTGTACTTGTTGATTTTACGTAGAGTTGATATACCTCTTATGTATTTTTTGGTGTGTCGGAGGCTCGTTGTTCGAACTTATCGACGTTCTCTGCTGGGCTGACCAATCAAGTTGTGCGTCACATCCAGTGGATGTTGTCCGCATCAGAATATAAAAACAATTGTGAATATCGGATTGATGTCCAAATTTCTTGTGTTTGACATGGAATTTGTGTAGGTGTTTTACTGTGTACAATTTGTAGAGTGATAATCACTCCTAAGCTCACAGTTGAATGTACAAATGTGATATTTTATCGCGTCCATTCAACTGTTTGATTATTATTACAGTTTGAACGGTTACTTAAATCATGAATTTCAACTGAATTTCCGAATGAGAATATTTTTCTTGTACCAAAATTAACATATTTATTTTTTTTTCCATTTGCAAGCATCTTGTTTCTGTTGAATCATGTTTTAAGTATTTTCAGATCGTGTAATATATTTGTGAATGTAAATTTTTATCTTTCTGTGAGTACCGTAATGCAGTATCGTCCGCAAATATATATATTTTGCCTCTCAGTGGCATATCGCAGATATTGTTTATGTAAATGTGAAATAAGATTGGTCCCGAAACTGATCCCTGCGGTACTCCACTCAAGGTTTCTCTGATGTCACTGACCTCATTCCCTACTCCAACTATTCGCTTTCTGCCACTCAAATAACTACGCAACCACTCATCGCATACTCCTTTGATGCCTATGTTACTCATTTTTTCCAACAGTATTGTATGAGAAATAGTATCAAACGCCTTGGTGATATCGATAAAAACTCACGTAGTGTAATGATTTTTTCCATCCCCTGCTGTATTTCAGTTGTAAAATTAAGTGAAGCCAACCAACTCTGTCCCTTTACCCTCGCGAAAACCACATTGATTTTCAGATAAAAGAGTATTTTTTTACCGCCTTCGTAGACAGGGATTATGATGCTTTTTTGAGGATATCAGGAAAAATTCGTTCAGATATTGAGAGTTTGAATATTTTCACTAAAATACTCTTCAGAAGGTTCAAAACTCATGTTTGAGATTTTCATTTGGCATTAGAAAGAGGGATCCCATTTCACACACCCTTGAAAAAGCAAAATGGTTGAAAATGTTTGACAGGCGCACACTTCATTCCGCGGTGTTATTCCATAAAATAGTTGTCACTCATACACCCCCATACTTATATAATAAAATACAGTTTAGAACGGATGTGCATCATGTGAACATAAGACGTAAAATGATTCATATTGTTAGGCACTCCACCGAGCATTTCAAGCGATCTTTTACTTATACCATCGCAAAGTTATATAATGACCTCCCGCCGATCCTCCAATCTAAATCTATTGTGTGTTTCAAAAATTGTTACAAGCAAAATCTATTATCAAAAACTATCATCAAATAATCATCATTATTAAATATATATGTGTTCTCCACTATAATTATTATAACCTATTATTTTTGTAAGTTTCATTCATTCTCTTTCATATTGTATTTTTGTTCTGTATTCTTCAATGTTTTTTTTTCTCTCTATCATTGTCGTTCTATATTATTCACATTATTATTATACTATTATTGATTTAATATTGTAACAACATTCATATAGTGTTGTATTTTTATATGTATGGGAGTGGATCTCATGATTTGATTTTAATCCAAAATTGTTTTAATAATGTCTCATGGTGTAGTTGATAAAATCTTCATCGAGAAAATAATGAAATAAACAACCTTCATTATAATTATTACAATCATAATTAATCTCACTTCTACATATTTTTGCTCTTCCTTCGTATTTTTTTTTATTTATTATTATTTTTGAGGTGCAAGAGTAAGAATGGTTTATGCCAATCTTGCAACCTATTGACAGGTTTCATCTTTTTTCTTTCCCCAAATGTATCTAGATATTATTTTCTGTCAATAAATGTATATTATTATTATTATATGATCGACAACTTCCTTGAGGAATCTGGGTGATATTAACGTATCCTGCAGATTCAATGATGTCCAGTTTTTTTCATTTGTTCAGCTACGTCCGACTCACTCACGAAATGCATGACATAGAAGAACTGATTTCTATTTTTTATCTCAGTTTATCTTCGAGGAAATCTACGTTAGGTACCGTCTCAAAAATGTTTTTTATATTTTCAACCAAAAACTCTTTCATTTATTTGGTATGTTTCGTTTGTTGGAGAATGATAATTTTTTTGTATCCTCAACGATCTCAATTTTTTTTATATCGTGTGGAATTTTATCGGAGCATTCAACTGTTCATTATTTGCCAAGTATTTCTAAGTAATTTTTTCCCTTTTTTTTCATAATAGGAGTTTTTTGTTATTCTCAATAATCTATTGACGTGATTACGATACTTATTGTACTGCGCTTTTAGAATAGATCTTGCGTGTTTTTCTTCGTTTTCACATACCTTCTTCCCTTTTCCTGAGCATTCTAAAATACCCCTTGTCATCCACGGTTCAAGTTTATTTTCTTTGTTTGTTTTTCGTGGCTGTTATCAATGGATTTTTTAATAGTTCGCAGAAGGTATCCGAGAACGTCGAAAAGCTTTGGTTCACATCGATATCAATTAAAGAGGAATTCCACTTGAATGCACCAACAAGAGATTTGAATTTAACAATATTGATATGTTGATATTCTTTCTCAGCTTTGTTTGTGTTTCTATTGTTAGGTGCACTACTACAGTCTGTAAATGCTGCAAAATGGTCAGTTATATCAAGCTCACTTGATGCAGTATATATGTCAGAATGAGTTTGTTATTTCAAAAAGATAGGGTCCAAGCAAGTTTTTAAGTCATTATTTCTTCTTGTTATTGTGTTGATAAATGATATATAGCCGACCTAGTATTTCTAAATAAAGTTAGGATTCCAGTGTTTTCTCAAGTAAATTTAGATTTGTGTCCCCTATATACACAGTTATTTTTTTTTAGAATTATAATTGTTTTACAATACAACAGATGAGTAAAATTACAAATCAGTGTATTGTCAATACAAAATATAATACAATTCGAGTAATATACCAAGACAGTGAGGAAACCTACTAAGATGAGTCGTTATTTTACAATCTTCATGTAGTAACCCTACACGTATTGTAATTTTAACGAACTGTTGGTCAGTTTTTAATCAAATGATTTTGAAATTTACAAACATTGTTTGTGACTTGATTTACTACAATTTTTAATGAAGCTACAAAAATATATTGAATTTGAAAGTACTCTGAAGTCATTCAGAATAAACAAATGAAGACCAACGGGTTTAAGTCACGCGAAATTGGTTTTGAGAAAAATCTTTCTGAAAGATAGAAAACGTATAGAAGTAAGGGTATGACTAACATTGTAAAAATAAAGATATGAACCAATTTGGAAAACTCTTTATTAACTGAGATATATTTTGAAGTGTTCAAAATTCATAATTTTTGTCTTGCACAGCGGGCATGTGGCTTTTAAATGAACCATTCTTTCCCACGCCGCTTGGGATTGAACCGTTCTTTCCCAGCACAACCAAACTTTTCTGTGTAATATCTATATGGATAAACCATATTGCTTCGTTGGTGGATACGGAATTGGTAGGTAGTGCTAAAACGCCAACAGTTAGCGGTCGTATCTCAATTTTCCACAAAAATGGAGTTAAACCGTTCTTTCCCCTCGGTCTTCAAATATTTTCAGTATTACCATAACTCTTACTTGAAAATTACATGATGTATTGTAATTTAGGTGAATTTTTTTATTTTTCTTAGGAATTTTGTAATTTGCCGAATTGTTGGTCGGTTTCTAGTCAAAAGTTTTTGAAATTTACAAATATTGTTTGTGATTTGATTTACTACAATTTTTTGTAAAGTTAAAAAAAAATATATTGAAACTGAAACTACTCTAGTCTTTAAAAATTCCACAATAGTTTTAGTATTTTTACAACTCTGACTTGAAAATTGCATAATTTATGGTAATTTCACTGAAAAAAATAATTTTTCTCACGCGTTTTGTAATTTTATCGAACTGTTGGTCGGTTTCCAGTCGAAAATTTTTAAAATTTACAAACGTTGTTTGTAATTTGATCTTCTCTCAGATTTACGTAGCAAACGTTGCTAGCCTGTGCGTGTTGGAACTGTGTCTATTGTTTTCCCGGCATTTCGGGACAATCGGCGTTGACAACGCTGCGATTTCGTTACTAAAAATTACTGCTTTGTGTTACTTGAATTAGTGAAGGGTTTGGTTATTCTACAGTCCACAAGAGGGAAGCAACTCTAACATAATAAATTTTTTATAATACTCATTGTTTAAACTTGTGTTGATAAAAAATCCCCCATTCAAATAGGGAGAAGTTAATGATACTTGTGAGACTATTGCTAAAGTAACTGGAAGTAGTATTGGTCATAATCGAAGGCCATTCGTTCGAAGTTAGAAAAACATGAACTGTTTGTAAGTAATTCAATAATATATAATTTTCTATTTGATATCAGTAGTTATTCATGGCACTCGCATCTGCAGATATCTGACCCTTTTTTCCGTTCATCTATCAATTTTATGAGAACTAAATTTCTTAGTAATTTACGATGCAATATACTGAAATTACAAAACATTTTCAATCAAATTGTTTAACAAAATTACAACACCTGTATTGTAATATATTTAACAAATTTCTGATAGATGTTTAGTAAAAATACAACGAATATGTTGTAATTTTTTAAAACTAAGTTGAATTAAATTGTGTAGTGAATTAACAATGCAGCATACTGAAATAACAAAACATTTTCAATCAAATTTGTTAATAAAATTACATTTGTATTGTAATTTACAAAAAAATTCCAATAGATGTTAGTAAATTTAAAAAATTTAAAAAATTTTTTTTTTAAAATTACTACAGAAATTTTTAACAAGATTTTTTTTCTGATTTACCTCAATATATTCTGCAGCTCATCTAGAAATACCTCTATTGGAAACTCATGTGATCTGTAGAGCCCTATAGTAGTAAATGTAGAATTATCGATTTGACATTTGACAGAAGTACTCTCTGAAGATCCATGTCATATTTATGATAATCAATTTCCTGTACATCGACACCTCCAGATATTTTTCCTCGAGGCAATTGAAGCACCCTGTATAACCGGGGAATCGATACAGGTCTATTTCGTCTTCATAAATCCAGATTTCAGTTAACACAATGATTTGAGGTTTTTGTTTCAGGAAATTGATATATAACAGGAACTGGTCAAAATTTGCCCTACAACTACGTATATTATGGTTTAAGTTGATAACTCAATGAATTATTGCTTTCTATTCAAGTTCGATATGATTTATTCATTTTAAAATTTTAATTTTTTTTTTTAAATTTTCCAAGTTCAAAAAATTTACAGGGAAAAAAAAATATTCCTACTTTTATCTTTGGGTTTGTTTTTGCAAATTGAAAGAGAACATCTTCGAAGCATATCCTATACAATGGAAAAAGAATCATTCAAATCGGATAACCCAGAACAAAATTATGCGTGGTAAAATCGGTTGAGAAGTGAAAATTCAGTGAGTGAACAATCATCCCTCATTTTCCCACACTCAGGAACGGAATTTTTATTATCGATTAGAAGTGGAGCCTAACTTCGAAGTATACTCTATCCATAAAAAAAAAAGATCTTCAAAATCTGACTCCTCTGTGGAAAGTTATGCGTGGTCATAAATAAAGAAAATTTACGCGTCGACTAGAGAACCACATCCTCTTTAATTTCGTCGGTTAATAATGAATAATCTATCAAATGGAAAACATTTAAAATGATTGAAAATGTATGAACTATTAGTGAAGTGAAATAATGAAGAATGTATCAAATAGAAAATTCCACAAATTCTGTCTACACAGGGTACTATATAAAAAAAAGTTTGGAGTTCACTCAAGAACGGGAAGAGGTATGGAAAAGATATAAGTTGGGCTAATATATATCCAAATAAGAATAATAATAACAACCAATAGCTGGTTTGGTTTTCCCCAACAATTGAATATAGTCAGATAACGAAAAGGGTTGCTTATGGCTACCCCTTACGTCAAATACAGTTTGAATAAAGATTTGGTTGGCGTTTTCACATGTTGGATACGTTGGACTTTTCTTCTCATCCACCCATAACATTTGGGATATTACCATTCAGATGGTCTTGCTCAAGTTATTGAAATTCGGTACAGAGCGATCAGCACCACATAAATTTGTTATTTAGTTTTCCACACCCCATAGTATTTAAGTAATCCAAAGTATTCAGGTAAACCTGAGTATTCATGGCAAACTTGTTTTTGAAAGAACTTACTGGCGTTTTGTTTCTTCTTGTTTCATGTAGAGCTGAAAGGACCAATCACTACCGACACTGATGGGACATGAAAATAAGGGCCCTCATGAAAATCCTGGCGTGACTCCAAGTGAGGATGTCTACAGTACAGCAGCAGAGTAGACGAACCATCCAAATTCGACAATGTGTTTCTAAGGCCGTGAAATGAACGAATCGCGACCAAACATAGTGAAACAGCCGACGGTATAAACACTCGGTCACTGAGTCATCAAACGACAACGGCACAAACACATGATGTACACATCGTGTAACCAAGTATTATCCCACCAACAGCCATTGTTACCCGACGTCCAGTAATCCACAATCGATCGAGTTCATACAAGAGATCAACCAACAACAAGTTCGTGTGCTGGTGCTGTAACCTCAAAAAATGTCAAAAGTCGCTTAATTCAAGTAGGGTGACTGCAGATGACCTAGTGGACAGATTAGGGGCCTCGTCTTCTTCTTACAATGATAACGGCCTAGATCGGCAAAGCGGGAAGTACAAGTACTGGGACGGGAAGCGATTCAAACACGGACTAGGAGACTGGACCGTCTTCAGGATGTTTCAAATCAAATGGGCCATAGACGTATTACCATGAACATAAAGTAAATGGGAAGTGTTGGTGACATTTAATATAGTTGGATCCCTATCTATAGACTCTCATCTTCAATTTCACAACTTGTACGATTATAATTGTTTGCATTATAATTTTGTTTTAAATATATAAATTTACATATTCTAATTTTTTCCCTCGTGAAAGGTTTTATATATTTTCTCTTTTTGAATTTATTGACGCTCTTTATACGGCACTATCTCATTTTTTTATATAGGAATTTTAAAATTACTTTCCTAAAACTTTCTTACATGGATAATTTTATATATTTTTTTCTTTCTTAATTTTTTTTTTTTGGGACATAAGTTTTATTTTATTCCTCACAAGTATTTCGATTGAAGGATATTTTCAATTGTTATTTTTGTTCTAGCAAAAGATTTTCCAAAAGTGAATTTTACTTCAATGAGAAGTTTTTCAAAAGTGGAGGACGCTTTTCACGGGTGGTGGAGATGTGTCAAAAGCCAAATTCCCAAAAAACATTTCAATTTCCGAATTCATGACTCTAACGTACCAAACTATAATATTTTGATCAACTAGAAGTTCAGTTATCTAAATCTAATCATAGTATTCAGCACTTAACCACTAATGAAAAATTTTGCTGACGTACTTTCAACGAAAATCGGAAGGTGCTTTCTCAGAATAGTTTTGACTGCAGACCCTTGAAGAGAACAACCACGTCCATCACTTTTGAAAATGTACCTCCGATAAGTCTAGTTTGTATTTTATATTTGGATCTTCATTCTGAATGAAACCCATTGTTGAAGGCAATGTTCATTTTAACTTTATTTCAATAAAGAGATTGGTGTTGAAATAAGTAGAAGAGCATGAGTACAAAATACTGGTTTGTACTCATGCTCTTCTACTTATTTCAACACCAATCTACCATATGAGTTCACACCCAAATCGCAGGCTTCTGGGCTCGCTACTATAGTCCTATTTTTCGAACTTGCTAGTGAAAAGTATAGGTGAATAGTAATAATGGGCATGTTCTAAGAGACCAAAAAATGCTAATGGACATACCTCCTCGAATTGTTCTTTGTATCAACTGATTTCATTCTGTATTCGGGAATGTTTTCGAAATCGAAGCTGAAACGTTAAACAATATGAAACTGCAACACCAATTCAATTGAGAAAAATTGCCTTTAATATGCAAAAACACTTCTCTATAAACTTTTACAAATTATGTTTAAATTTTCACCACATGCAGAAATTTCCCATACATAAGTTTTCCAATGTCGGCGGCCTCTGTTCAAAAGTGCCAGACAATTTCCATTCGTAAAGGTGGAAAGATCACTCACACCCCAATCAGTGAAGTTCATTGGTGGTACACTGGGCATCCAGTAGTACCGCATTCCATATGTGATTCCAGATGTCCAGAAAGACTGGATTGATTCTCCAACTGAAATTAAATCAGATCTCCTTGTTCAAAATTAATAAACGCTACGGAATTCATTCTTTATTAATATTCTGAAACGACGGTTTTTGTGAAATGAGGGAAAGATTATATATTGATAGTTGTTCAGGCTCACAACTGATTTAATATAACGAAATCGTTCAAGCGTGTCAATAAAAAAACAATTGTTGGAAAAATAAACAGGCTGTTCATAAATCAGATGAGCTTTATTCTGCGACTCAAAGATATACTTTAGTCACTATCTTCAATCGTTCAAGTTTACCCTTGGTGATATTCATTTGAAAATGAAAACATTCTCAATGGTTTATTGAATGGAAAGATTTTTCTGTGAATTGAAAAATCCACAAAAAACCAATAGAAAATAACTACTTCTCCGACTGAAGGCACGCTGGACATTGAACTTCATCTGATAGATATTTTGAAAGGACCCCAATTCAAGAGAAAGTTTGATTTTCAATTCCAGCCTTAATCATGACTCTTAGATATGAACAAATTTTTTTTTATTGTGGATTTTTCAATGACAAAAAAATCTTCCATTCAATATTCAACTGAGAATGTTTCACTTTAGAAAAAAATATCAAGAGGTTATATCATATACGCTAAGTTCTTCTACAGTAAAAGATTGTTTGTGTAAGCTCGTGGATATACGATAAGAGTACCCATTTCAGATATTGTAAGATTGCAAAGCATAGATTTTCAGTTGGTTCTGGGTGGACTAGTACTTATTCACATTTTATCATGTCCAAAAATTAAATGAAAAATGATATTTTCTGGTTAAACAAAGCGATAAGGAACTGTCTACTTCTTTAGATAAAATCTAGTCCCACCTTTTCATGAATATGTCCATAACAGCCAACGCGAAAGAGAATTTGTAGATTGTAGAAGAGTCGATATGGCTTTCCAGCCTCTCCGTACCTCGACCTATAAGATCTCTTGTACATAATCCTTCAACCATTCAAGACCCGGGATTCCAAGACTACTAACGAAGTGTATCAGTTTCCTGGGATCTAAGTTCCTGATATCTATGGCTGTTAATGAAACCCTTTAAAAAAATCCGGGAATTTCGCAAAACAGTGCTCAGCAGTCGCAAAGCAGATATTATGCAATTTCATCGAAGTAAATTGTCTGATATCACAATTTTCATGAGATTCCGAGGACACTGTCCGGAGAGCAGTCTCGTTCCCATTTCCAAGTATTTCTTTTCCAATTCAGGGAGCTATTTAGCTCCCTCTGGCGATCAGCTCAGGAGCCTTTCCACTTGTCTTTGTCCTGAAATTTCATTCCAGTGGGTTCTAATTCAGTCGACTTTCCAGCGCCGAAACTGTGGCTTTGAAGAGACCACAGAAGGGTTCGTGGCAAGGCCGTCTGCTTCGTTACTGTCTTCGATTCCCTTTTGACCTGGTATCCACATTGGAATGACCTATTTATTCGCAGCCAGTTGTCTCTGGAAAATTGTGAGGGCTTTGCATAGGAGTTCTGGGAGCCTGAAACTAGTATACGTTACTCCCACTCCAGGCCTTTTCGTCCATCTTGGATCCATTAATATACCAAACTGATGCATCCGGAATAGAGTTGGTGCTGTTTTTTCATTTCTTTGGGACAGCAATGAAAATGTCTTACCTTTATGCATGATTTCGGAACAAAGCAACTTGGCTCAGTTTGCATTTTCTCCGTTTTATCTCTTCTGATGGTCTGGAGGATGATTTGAATACGATAAAACTATTTTTGGGGACGTTGACACAGTGGAAGTCTATATTTTCTCGTGTAACACTGCTAGAATGTGACATGGCCGTGATCATAACAATTAACGAAGTTTGTGCGATAGTGTGGCATTTGCACGTTGTGTGGTGTATAGTTCAGCTCATGGTTATAGGTGTCTGTGTTTAACAACTACCTAGAAAAATCAATTAACTCAATTGTCAAACAACGAACAGAAACCTTCTACAACCAAAACGAAAAAATAAAAACAAAACCAACAAACCCCTACTATTCATCCATCCTCTACACAAAAGACGTGTCAGAAAAACTAGCGCACGCACCAGCACCCTTCAACATGAAAATTAGCCAAAAAGTAACAAAAATCTGCAAAAAAAAATTTAAAAAATTAAACCTGACATCCCACTAACAAAAAAGCACATGTTATTCACCAAATTCCATGCAACGAAACCACCTGTAATAAAGTTCATATCGGGCAAACCGAGCATTACCTAGAAAACCAAGTACGTGCCCACAAATACGCTTCAACACTAACAAACCACCACACATGAATTCAACTACGGAGAGACAAAAAAGTGCTATGCGCAGAACGTAATGAACAGAAAAGGGAAGTATCAGAAATGATATACATAAAAAACACACCCAACTGTGTAAATGACAAAACTGAAATAAACCACCTAACAAAATCTATTTCAACCTATTAAAACCAGTAACACAACCCCTCTTCCCCAGTCTCAAATTAATCTAAAAACAAAACAAAATCACCCTTTCGTGTAGGGGATGGATGTATAGTGGGGGTTTGTAGGTTTTTATTCTTTCGTTTTGGTTGTAAAAGGTTTCTGTTCGTTGTTCGAAAATTGAGTTTATTAATTTTTCTAGGTAGTTGTTAAACACAGACATGAGCTGAACTATACACCACACAGCGTGCAAATGCCACACCACCGCACAACTTTTGTTTATTTTTATGGCCTTCTAGCAGTGTATCACGAACAAATATAGATTTTCACTGTGTTAACGTCCCAAAAAATATTTTCAACGTGTTTAAATCATCCTCCAGAACAACAGAAGAGATAAAACGGATAAAATGCAAACCAAGCCAAGTTGCTTTGTTCCGAAATCATGCTTGAAGTAAGAAATTTCCATTGCTGTCCCAAATGAATAAAAAAACAACACCAACTGTATACCAGAATCCATAATATAGCATCTGATTAAGTATTCATTGACAAAATATATATATTATATATATATATATATATATATATATATATATATATATATATATATATATATATATATATATATATATATATATATATATATATTCGTTCACAGCATTCAGAAGCTTCTGGCACATGCGTGTCGGTAAGTGAAAACATCTCGATGATTCCAAATACCTGATGATTATGTCGTCTGGCGTACGAAAATCATGCAGTGGCGTATTGTATTGATTGTTTGATAAATAAATATAACCGGCAACACCCTTCAATGATCTAGCAAAGGCCTTCGACACAGTGGGTTATTAAAAACTGCTAGAAAATTCAAATTGCTATGGACTGAGTGGACATATCCATAATTTGGTTACAAGCTATTCATCAAATAGGACCCAATATGTTCAGATAGATGAATTCACGGTGGAGGCAAGCAAATTGAATTCGATGTTTTCCAGGTACCGTCTTAGGAGCAGTATTTTTCCTCCTTTATATGAATGACCTTCTAGAAAATGAAAGCATGATTAGCTTCGCTGATGATACTGCCATATTCTATACCAGAAAAGAATAGCATCGTTAAAAAAGGCCGCAGAGGAGGAATTTAGAAAGATAAAGTTATGATTCGACTTCAATAAGACATTTTACATGCCCTTTACCTCATACCGAAATAACCTGCCTGGCTTCCGTCCCTTAACAATTGGCAATAACCTGAATATTCCCGAAACAGACAGCATGAAATATCTAGCGGTTTCTCTTGATAGACCTGCAGGAGCACAGCTTGCAAGAAAAATAAGAGGAATACTGCCAAAAATCAGGGAACTTAAGATCAACCTAGCTTTTTTAAAAACGATCTATTCTCATTGGTACAATCAATATTATGTTACGGGATCAAAGGGTGGGGAGGAATATACAATCAACTTCTAAAAATCCCTGAAAAAATCAAAAAATGCAAACCAAGAAACTATCCCACTGATATTCTTTATGGTCAGTGTGAAATATTCGACATTTGGACAATTGTTTCGGTTTTTCTCTTCTCGCCTATAATCTGAGAAAAAACGTAGTGAAAAAAATTAGTCACAATTTTCATACACATATTTTGAAGTGACAAATTTCTCTAAGACGGTCAACGTCTGTGAGATTTTGTTTCTCATTGCATATTCCATAACAGAAAAAATATTCGTAACTACCTCAATACATAAGCAGTCCATACAAATAAAATTGTCGAACGAAAATACAGTTCGTGAAAGATCATATAGAGTCATTATCATAGAGGTAATACTTTCATAAAATTGTTTATAACCTTCATTGAGAAAAATGCAGTGAAACAGGTAACTATTCTATTGAATAACGTGATTATGGACATGTATTCAATACATAATATAATATAACACCGGAAACTAATACATATGACAATTGCGATGGATTTGAAGAGCGATTGAGAAACGCCGAAATGAAACGAAAAAGAAATTGTTACTAATGAAAGATATATACATCACATGGATACAGATACGATACGACATTGAAAATACATATGAATTGGTATCTGAACAAATCAATTCACGTGAAATTATGCTGAATGTTGATTAACAGAAATGCCTCCCTACTCCAAGTTCGACAAATTGTAAATCATCTTATTTAAAGAGTAGTGGACCTTGAACTAGACTATTTTTAATTCGACCAAGAACAATGGAGCTACATGTTTAGTATGGGATGAGTCTATTGGAACAAGAGGATAACACGAAATGTCTTTATGCTTACTAAAATGGGTAGAACTGTACTGTACAACAAATGAAGACATGGTCAGACAATTGAGCAGGCCATGTACTTCATCATAATGGACACATTTCTTAATAAAAAGGGCAAATCTAACGAAGCGCCATTCATTCGAAGAAAACGAATTTCAGATACCTATATCTGATCACATTGGCACATAATTTTATGAAGCAGATTTTCAGACTGACACTTTCAAAAATATAAATATTCGATGATTGGCAAGGCGTCCCTTGAAAATTCCCCAGGAATTCACCATAACCTTCACACTGTACTTAGTGAGAGAGGGTACGTTTAAACATATCATAGTACTGACGAAATGGATCCCAGAGTCATGCAGATCTTTGTACGTGGTTAAAAATTGTCAGATGATGCCAGCGATAAAGCGAGTCGTGCATGCTTAGGATAAAATTCAATAGGTGTATCTAATATTTGGACAACCTCCTTCAGGTTTCAAATACTTCGGACGGTTGCTCAGAAGGAATCAATCAAAACAGACACATGATATGTATTTTTCCAGAAATGTTCAGTTTCCTGATATAAAAAAAGGGGAGGAAAAATATAATCTCGATCAATAGCGATTAATCGACGATCTATTATCAATCCTTGAAGTGTCGGAAGGGCTTTAATTCCTTCTTCGTACCACAATTCATTCACCAATCATTAGTGGAGTTTGCGTACAATGAAATAAAAACTTTCAGCTTTCAATCCAGGAAGTTGAAACAGGAAGTGTGTGCATGTGTTCGTTCCTGATTCAATGAAATCCCACCAAAAATACTTGTGTTCAAAAACTGAGTTCGAAAATAGAGGAATGAAACGGAAAATGTGATGGTATCAACGGCAAGTCAACATTGCCTAGTGAATGGGCCCAGAAATAAAATTTTCCACTAAAGTACAATTCGATCATTTCACAAGTTAGTCTCAATTTATCGTGGCTTCAAATCAAATTCAAATCAAGTTCTTGAAATATACCTCAGTATTGAGTATAATCAATTCCGAATATCAGCATAGTTTCAGGAAGTATAATCAATGAATGTTAACGGACTTATTACTAGACCTACTATCAAATTATTAAATGACTATACTAGCCCTTTTAAATAGAGCTATTCGGTGGAATTATATTTTTCCTGAAATATAAATAATGTGAATTCAGGTGGAATCTATATAGGCAGTCAATCTTCATCGAAATTGTGACCTGTATTCTTGTTTTCTTTACTTAGTGATTTTGTATATTCATTGTCAATATGGAATACATAATAATAATTTATTCATGCCCATCAAATGCAATTAGTTCTGATGGTACGCAAGACATGGTTTGTATAAGCAGTTAATGCTATGACATTTTTTCTGTGTACTTACTGAGAGATTTCATAGTTTGGTTCAAAAAAGCGTTTTCGCCCTCGTCCATAATGCTCACCAGTTCCATATTGAGGTTCTTACAGAATGAAGCGCCAGAATCACGAGTACCCTGAAATTTTGGAAACAATGAAAATTTCAACATGTATTTTTGACAGATACATCCATGTCTTCTGATTTCTTAGGAAATATGAAAAATATGTTCATTTTCATCATATATTTCTCATTTCAGATATGGTAATACAAGATATTTTTATAATTATCGGGCAGGGGTGTCAAATATCAGTGATGATTTTGAAATTGCTATCTCTCAAGTTTGCGATTATAGATAACACGAGAGATGGGACAAGGTGAGGGGGAATGTATTATTTTTGACAACATAACGAAATATTTGGAATTATTCAAGATAATTCTTTCAATCTAGCAAATAAATGGCATGATTGTATTCATCCTATAACAATAGAATTTCAATTTCTTGTACCCACAGGAAAGAAGGTGTGATGGAAGAGTGTTCACGATTTATGTTCGAATCGAATATTCATCATGAAAAGTAAAATTCATTTCATTCAGATCACCGTCTCTACCCAGACACTGTTTATCGGATCCCAGTTCTCTAGAGCTATACTTGTTCTGTAGATATAACGATTTCAGTTATAGGTTGAGCGATAGCTGTAGGATATCCTTCTCCATTGTGTACTACAATTTTTTTCTGCCTACTTCTCAGGTGGAGTTATCATTCAACACCTTTTTTTTTCATTGTTCTACGTCGACCCATTCGAAGGTTAACAGGGGGGTAGGGTCAAAAATCTGCTCTTATGCTTGACATTTCAAATGCACATTATGAAAAAATAAATCAACAAAATGATAAACACAATTAGATGTTTGGAAAGATAATTGAACTATCTATTCAACAAAGTGCCACAGGACCCCCCATGATATTTGAAATTTTGAACTGGATATGCCCGCCCGCGTCATTTAACGGGCAATCACAATATCTTTTATTTCAAAAAGTAGTATCGGTGATATCATACATTAACTTCTGTTTCTCATTGTTCTACGTCGAACCATTCAAAAGTAAACAGGACGGGGGGAGAAGGCTACAAAAAACTGCATTGTATAATGGCGTCGTGTGGAAAGCGATATCTCTTAGCCACATATCGCCACGAGATTCAGTGGACCGTTCACATCAAACTACCCTGTGTATATGGATATCTATAACTCACTAACAGCATATTGGAGTAATAAGAGTGATTAGAGTTTCACACCTCCGAATTAGCGTGACAAAACTTTTTTCGACCGACAAAGTGATGCGGTAAATATTAATGACCTCGGTGCAAAAGCCGACGGTATTTTAAATGGCAATTTCAACTCAACTACAATAATAACGATTCGAATTTGTGTGTTTCTGCGATGCAAAAATATTCGAATTAGTTTTCCAAGTTTCAAACTGAAATTGCCCAGGGTGATGTAATCGGGGTGTAAAACTACAAGTGCTTACCTCAAGTGCGTTCAATGGGTGGGCCATAAACATGAACCCATCAATTATTGTCAACGGAACTTGATATTTTCGGCTAGGAAAGTAAATTAAACTTTTGCAGATAATCCGTGGAAGGCGTTTGAAAGCTTGGGATGACGAAAACAACTGAACGGAATATTCTCTGTTTGTTTTGGCATGTGGATGGGTTCAAGATGTCGAGTTTCAAACAGACTTTCTCTTAGAACGATGAAAAATTACAACGAACGAACTACATTTGGCCGGCTTGGAGTGGGGAGTGGTGATTTGCGAGGGCTAGAAAGAATTTCTCGGAAACGAAAACTCAACTTTTATTGGGGCCCTGTGCTCGACAACACGTACAGCTTTCTCTGCGATCTGCTGGTTCAGCGAGTGAGTTTGTTTATTTGATCCTTCGAATACGCTCTGCATGTGTGCGATTCTCTGCGAATACAGCCGTTCCAGTGGGTATTATACGAGTGCCTCCTGGGAATAACGCTCATTCTTTTACATTTATTTGGAGTTCTACCTGTGATCTCGAAGCCTTGCGTTTTTTTTGGGGGAATTCTTATCGACGCTTCGCATCCTACACCGACCTGAGGACTAGATATGAGGGTTGATAGCCGACGGCAACAGATTGAGTGATTTTGGAACGTCAACTCCAAAAGTTCTTGCCTCCAGACTTTTGCATAATCAACCTTTTCGTTTCAGCTACTGATACAGGTTTTTCCAGCGTCGAGCTGACTTCTACGTTATACGTTAAACTATATTTCCATTAACTCTGACAGGATCCAGCACGCGTGTGCTTTGGTGTGTGGGGTTGTCCGAGCCTAATTTGGACTCCCCTGAAGCCGAGGAAGAGACCCGCATCGTCGCAAACTCACTGACGTGTTTCCCCTCACAAACCGCGATTTATGACAGATACACTGAAGTGGGACGTCAACCAGATTGAACTCCGAAATCCCACACGTGTGTGAACCTCAGTGCACGGGTCTTTCTGCGACTGAAACGCATCAGTTCCACTGCAGTGATAGGGGTAAACACGGGTTATTAATAATGAATTATGTTAATGAAACTAAAGGTTTCAGTACATGTCTGTCGAATATGTGTAGGGATCGTAGGTGCCTCTGTATGACCATAGCCTAAGCACAATGTGGTGTCTGCAGTTGTACGCGTTATATGGTCTTGAAGAAATTTTTTGAAGATAGGTCACGGTACGCGCTTTATTTTTAGAGAGTCAATTCATTTTTGACATCCCTCCGTGTCCTACAATATACTCTCGAGGACTTCCCCAAAACACAAATTCAACAAACTTCATGTGTACTTCACCCCGTTGGAAGTATCACGCGAGTTTCATACAACCAAGCTCTTGTTTGTTCTCCATATGAGAATCGTCCGGCTTTTCAGCCCATCCCAACTGCGCCAGTGCGTGGTTAATTTATGTTGAAAATATTTTTCTTTTGGCTCTGGCTTGGGGAGCCCTGGAATCATTGGAGACAATTATGTCCCAGAAAGTATAGGTCCAAAGAGCTTACAGCTTTTTGTTGAATCGCGACGCGTCGAAAATTGCGCTACGGAATCTAGCGACTACCTAGATTTGCAGAAAGTGTGCATTTAAATTCACTCACATCTCCTAGGTTGAACGTTATGAGAGTGAGTATGGATTGTATGAATGTGAACAAAAGTCTGTGAACAGAATACAATGCGTGATCTGAGTCAGAGAAAAACTTCCACAATTTTTTTTTTCAATGTGCCGTCGATAGTCTCAACTAATACTTAGAATTTGACGAAGACCCGCCAGGGTAACTCATACCCCGATGACTAACGACTCACCCCGCCGAATTGTGGAAGCGTTTCAAAATTTAGAACGCAAGTTCAGGGGCCTCCACTCCAATCAATTTTTTCAAACAATCTTCATTAAATTCAGGAATGAATGAAATGAGAATGTTCGAGTCATACCGCCCCCGCTCTCCAGACCCTGCCTGCACGCGATGCCGTTCATCAAAAGTCCCGCCGAATAGTGAAATCCCTGGAGATAATCGACCTGTGTCGAGACACCATTAACATAAAAAAATTGTGCTTGGACCTACAATTCTCTTGAAATGTTTATTAGAATCGAAGTTTGTTTGTAGCACCTTCATCTGGGTTTCTTATACTATTTATATTCCTATTATTGTCATTGAAACATTTTGTCTAGGCCAACAATAATTGGTTGAGTATTTTATTGTTGTGTATACGCCAATGGTTGATTGACTGGATTGAAATCAGTTCTGGAAATATTTTTCCCCAACCCTATGATCTACACGTCTTTTTGGTCTATCATCCCTATCACTGATATCAAATCTAGATAAAGGATTTATGTTGTTACTCTTCTTTCGAGTTGTTACACTATTTGATTGTTTTTTCAGGAAAAATAACTAAGGGGAGTTTCCAAAAACTCTGACATGGGCCATCGTTGATCGTTTTTCGGATAGAAATAATTGGGCAACAAAACGTTTCCTCCTTGTTTGCCAGGAACAGAATCAAAAATATTTCACATGCCTGTTATATTCGGTGTTATAACCAATTATTTTTTATTCTGCTTTTCTCCAATATTTCGAAGGCCTGTCTTCGAAATGGCTCCAAAACTCTTTTTGCTGCGAGTTTCGTAACTGATATTCATTTTTTCAATTGATCCACTAGTTGGACACCAGATGAAGTTTAAGCAATTTAATAAAATACCACCCTTTGGTTGAAATATGTTTAGGCCAACAATACCATTATACCCATATCTAAAAATACATATATTTACCCAAAAATACCACAAAATGAAACAGGAGAGCTGTATTAGCACCCGATATATGGATGAATTATATGATAATATCAATCCACAAATACAAAATACCTAAACCAGGAAATATATCGTATCCTTCGATCACAACCTGTATATCTAACCCTGAAGGGGTTTTAATATTGGATTACTAATGGCACTGATTGAATTCCAAACGTCAATCAATCACATTTCAGTTTTTTCTATAGATAAGGTAGGAACGAAAAACTCGCCACTTGGGAATTCTGATATTTTCGGACCCAGCTTGTCGATCTGTAGTTTAACGCTACCCGATAGATAACCAGAGTTGTCTAGTTTATAGGGAATTTGGCTACGCCTGTTGACTCTGGTCTTAAAATTACGTTTGTGTGGGTACGATGTCAAATGGTTATATGATTTCGTAGGAAGTGATCTTTTTATTTTGTATGACAAGATGGATGCCTCATTGTCAAATGCTCAACTCATATCTAGGAATGTGCCAAAAGAGTATTTGTTGTTTTCGACTGCCTCGTTGATTAAGTTGGTTGAGCGATGGCACTATTATATGGTCGAGTCGACATGTCTGAATCCAAACTCATGGTATGGCGTACAGTTACGCGGAATAATGTCCCTCCCGATTTCCAAGAAGTGAATATTGTTGGCAACAAATTGATTAGTCAGTAGCTTTATATATTCACAGGGAGCATGTGAAGGTTGGAATAAATTCGCTGAAATCTTTAAAGGGCCATATGAGTGAAAATCGCTCGGACATATCAATTGTAATTTTCAAACGTGCACTTTTTGACATATAATTATTTTGGGTGACGTCATAATTGTGTTAGCTATGACGTCATCGGGTTCTTTTTCAATTGCAACCCCCATATTTGAAATTGTCGTTTGAAAGAGGGTATTTTTCTGAAACGAAACGCAATTTATAGCATTATACATGAATGAAATTGCCAAGAAATAAATAATAGTTTGAAAAAACTTGAGAACACGCTTTTATAGAAAACCAGACTAAAAAAATAGAAAATAAGAAAAAATTATTTTATTTAAAAAAAGCGTGTGGTGCATAGTATCGCTTCATCCAACAATTATCTGTGATCTGAGACATTTTTTACTTTACTGCCCTAGGTATGTGATGTACTATATAATTATTGATACCATGCACCCCACGCTTTTTTTAAATGAAATAATTTCAACTGGTTTTCTATAAAAGCGTGTTTTCAAGTTCTTTCAAACCATTATTTATTTCCTACTTTTTAGTGTGGGTTATTTATAAAAGCGTGTTTTTTTAGTTTTTTTTAACTATTATTTTCATTATTTTTTTGCAATTAAAAAATGGAATAATCTCATCAAATAGGTTATCATAATCTCCGACCCCACATACCAATTATGAATAAGTATCAGACTATAATCACAAAGCTTGGCCGCCATTTTAAGCCGCCATCTTGAATTTTTCAATTTTACAAAAGAATCATGATATTCGACCCCAAAAACCCCCACATACCAATTATGAATAGAATCAGACCATAATCACAAAATTCTCCACCATTTTGGAGCCGCCGTCTGAATTTTCCAATTTTGACAGAAGAATCATAATCTCCGACCACGAAAACCCTCAGATACCAATTTTGAAGCGAATCGTACCATAATCACAAAACTCGTACGCCATATTGGAGCCGCCATTCTGTGTTTTTTTCACACAAAAATTTATTAATGCATTGTCACCGGAATTATGTACACCTGCCAAATTTCAAATCATTCGAACGTCTGGAAGTGGGTCAAAATCGCGTCCAAAGAGTCGGTTACAAACAAACAAACATTCAAGTGAAGCTAATATAAAGCGTGTAAAAATCAATTAAATGTTAAAAGCCCCTGAATGAGGGTTCGAAGGACCTTAGGGCTTGGATAGATAGATCAGAAAATTCTTTTCGAATTTGTATCCAATGAATGAAATGAATAATAATAAAAAAATATCGGGGAGTGACAAGTCGTTCGACAGACTAGGGAAATTGTTGAACCAACTCACAACTTGTTTCTCCTTTGCTCAGTTTATATCGGTCCAATAAGGGAAGGAAATTTGGGTGAAGGAAAGATATGAATTTCACAGTTCACATCATCCTGAAGCGTGTAAGCTTCATAAAGACTCAATAGGTAATGGGCATAATTCAGTAATTGGACGGATATATAATCTATTATTGGTTTTAATTCCATTAACACGTGCTATTTCATCAGGTCATGAGATCATTTCAACTATCCCAGCCAAAACCCTTTACAAAAACCACCATATTTTCTTTGGGATTTTCGGATGATTTCATCCATTTAGGGCGGTGTTGCAATCTATTCAGATATTCTAGTGACAATTTTTTCCAAAAATGGTCACGTAATTTAGTACAATGCTCCCACATTTGCAGATAATCCTCGGGTATACTATATACATCTTTTTCTGGAAGTGCTGCAAGAGAATCGCCAATGAGAAAATGTGCAGGTGTAAGAACGCTTAGATCTGAAGGATCCGATGATAGTGGGCAAAGCGCCCTAGAGTTAAGTATGGCTTCAATTTGTGCCGTCAGTGTAATCAAATGTTCAAAGGTCAACGTAACTTTACCTATGGTCCGTTTGAGTGATACTTCTTGATTTTATTCCTGCCTCCCAAAGACCACCCCAGTGTGGACTGTTGGGCGGTATGAATTTCAGTTGACTTTCTGGCTGCCAGAAAATCGTGAATTCAATTTAGGCTCTAAAAAAAAAAATATGAATTTCGTTTAGTGAATTATTTGCACCTTGGAAATTACTTGCATTATCCCTAAAAATTGCAAGAGGAAGTCCACGTCTTGTCTTGTCCATTTGTTCCATATGCGTAATTCGATACATTTGAAAGATTCATTGGGATTATCGCGCCAGAGAATTTTTTGCAAATGCCATTGCTCTGGTGCGATTTGAATTTGACGGTACATTTTTATTATATCCGTTGAGAATCAGTACTTGAAAGTTCTAATTCTGGAAATGATATCGAACAAATCTGGTTGAACGGTGGGACCTTTGTGCATAACATCATTTAGACTTGTTGTCGTTTTCATAGATGCATCGAATAGGACCCTCAATTTCGTAGTTTGACTTTTCCCCTTAATCTCACAGTGATGAGGTGAGAAATTTTTTTCGAAACCACCCCCAATTTCGACTTGAGGGGTACGAATTTACCGTGTTTCAATGATACGTATTCATCGATGGAAGCCTTGTATCGAGATTGTAAGTTGAATTCTTAGGAACCGTTTTTCAAGAGAGAGAAATCTTTTCGTGGCTTGCTCATATGAATTTCCCAAATTCGAAGAGTGGGCATCGGATTTGAGATGGAGATATACCTGAAAGCGTCCGTCATCTGTGTGTCGTGTTGTTGTAGAAAATATAATATCACATAAACGATCTTCCTGAGAGAGAATGCGTTTAGTAGATATTTCCTCAAGTTGTCAAAATTTGGGTATTAGTTCATTTATTTCTGAAGTGTGTGGAAATAATGTTACACTCATGCTACATATTAGTTTGAGTGGTATCGGGCCACCCATAAGCCATCCTAGTTTGCAATAAAGTAAAACTGGTAAATTATTTCCTAATCTTATCAATCCAGGTTCGATCAGTTCATAATACAGATCTGCTCCTATTAATATATCAATTTGACCGGGAATATCAATATGTTTATCAGCCATGAACGAATCAATCGGAATATTTAAAAGAGAAATATCCTTTTTAGTTTGGGGAAGGGGACAAGTGATTTTTTCGAGAATTCCACATTTAGTCCTAATCTGAAAATGATTTGGATCCTCAGATTCAATGATAATATTCACCATCTCATTGATACTTGTTGTGCCTTGAGATATTCCTGAAATCTGTGAATAACTTTGCTGACTTTTAGTCCTCGAACGTTTCATTATCTCAGAAGTAATGAACGTTAGTCTGTGATGCAGAATCTAAAAGCGCGCGAGCTGTTATTTTGTTAACAGAGTCAGAAATTATATTTACTTGAGCTGTAGCCAATAGAACATGAGTTCTATTTTCCTGATTACTGAAACACCAGTTATTCTGAATAGCTGAATAAGTGGTTGAGATTAACGATTGCGAAGGCGGATTTGAATCAATGCTGGTGTTGTTACTAATTTCCTGAACAATTTGTCTACCAGAAGGGCTCTCAGGAAAGAACCATTGACTTGAGGAAATTGTCTATCATTATTGAAAGTTGGGTTTTCATGTAATAACGTGTGATGTCTACCTGAACATGACCTACACCTTTCTGAGGTACATTGACTGACAATGTGTTTTGTGCCTGAACAGTTGAAACACAACTTATTTTTTTCAACGAAATCTCTTTTTTGCTGTATAGTTTGTGAGCTGAATTGTGAGCACCTATAAATTGAGTAATTTTTTCTTTCGCAATATATGCACAACTGAACTATGTTTGCCTTGCTTGAGCGTGGAGAATTATTTGTGACTGTGTTAGAAACTTGTTGAAAACGGGTTTGGTTGGGAAATTTATTCGATCTTAATTTATTTTCTGGTTGAGGGACTGATTCTAGAGCTGAACAGTGCTTGTCAAGAAATTCGAAAAACTCTTCTTGTTTATTTAGGGGTTGTCGCTGAGTCTCTTTCTAGTTCATAAGCCTTGTGAGTATGGAAATTCAACTTATTGGAGAAACTAAAAACTAAAATCAGGTCCCATGAATCTACTGGTACTGACATAGCCTTCAATGCATTGAAATGTTGTTTAAATTTCGTGATGAAAACTCACATTGAAAAAAAGTTTTCCTTTTGTACCTCTATCTCTCAAAGTGATTCAATGTGAGAATTAATTATGGTCATTTTGTTATTATATCTTTTTTTCAAAATATTTAATGCGATCTATAATTCCCATCGTTCCTTAATCAACGAAAGCGGTTCGTTCTTACAACAGATTTCAAGTATAAAAACTTTTGAGAATCAGCAAATTCGAATTTTTATCGACTAGTGCTAAAAACAGATCATAAAAAGATCTCCAATCTTCATAACTGCCAGTGAAAATTGAAATATTCAAATTAGATAATCCAACCTTTGGAGTGGAAGAACCTCGTGAACTTCTGAAATAATGACCTTGAGCAACTACTTCATTGGTAGCGGTGACCATATTTACCGATTTTTCAATCAGAGTGCGAAGCTTACTGTGAACAGCCACGTAACGCTCTTCAACAATTTGTGATTCATCTTCATCCTCAATACAATCGTGGATTCTACAATAATCATTAAAAGCCTTAATTAGTATGTCCTCTCTAATAACTAATTCATTATTGTTGAGATTTTCATCGTTCTCATGTTCAGCAATGAAATTTTCGATTTTGGTGATGTTTCCTTCGGAACGTCCTCGTTTCCTGATGAGATATTCCATATTAATGATATATTGAAAATATAAATTAATAACTGAAAGTTCTTCCGAAATAAGTAATCTGAAGTAAATTGCGATGTGCTATCAACGAAAGGTGACGTTAAAAAATGTCAATCAGATGAATTGCCAAAATGTCAAAATATACAAATCAAACACTTCTGACCTCGTGAATCGGGTTCTGGGAGATAAATATCTTTCTATTAGGGAATGGAGTGTTCTGACGACAAACTTTTCACTTCCAGCTTCTTCCAAGTAGTTGAGAGGGGTTGAAGTCTGATGTTTTGTCAATTATCTGGGAGTGAGCGACTTCTTCCGAAGCAGAGACCTTGGCCAACTACGGCGACGTTTTAGTGCAGGAATGCTTTCCATCGGCTGGGTATCCGGCTCGAAGGACCATATGAATGAGGGATCGAAGGACCTTAGGGTTTGGGTAGATAGACCAGACAATCCTTTTCAAATTTGTATCCGTTGAAACAAACAGTTAACTCACAAAATAACAATAATAATAAAAATACATCGGGAAGTGACAAGTCGATCGACAGACTAGGAAAATTGTTGAACCAACTCACAACTTGTTACACTGTTGCTTAAGGAAACCCTCAATCGGTACAATACAGGGTAAAGGAAAGGTACAATTCCACAGTTCACAACAGCACCCAATACTTTGATATGACCCTGGTAGATACATTTTTCATTAAATTTTTTTCAATATCTCCTTGGGTATTGTCAAGAAGGAAATGGCAGACAATTTGGCCATCTAATTTGACAATTTTGAGTATTTTTTGTTTTTATTTCAATAAATCATTAGTTATCAGTAGTTAAGATTTTTTTCTAATTTTCTCATGAAATTATACGATTTGTATACAGAAAAATGTCCCTTTTCAAACGACAATTTCAAATATGGGAGTTGCATTTGAGAAAAATCGATTACGTCATAATTAACACAATTGTGACGTCACTCGAAAAAATTATATGTCGAAAAGTGCACGTTATAAAATTGAAATTGACGTGTCCGAGCGATTTTTCTCTTCTGGTCCTGTAAAGATTCAGCGTATTTATTCCAACCTTTACGTGCTCACTGTATATGATTCTTACTTAATTGCGGTTGAGGAGCATTCTCTTTTTGACCATCATAATTTGAGCATGCAGATTTTCTGTATTCTCAAGTTTCTCAAAGATACTTTTCATCAATATCCTGAAAAATCCCCAGTAAGTTCAAAGATGGGCCCAAACAGTTGAGTACTCCCAAAATGGCGGCTGTTTCCACCCAAAAACTTATTTTTGTTGTAAGATATACACACAAATACAAAATTGCTGCAAATAGTCAATGATCATTTATAATTTTCAACCGACGAAAAAAAAGGAGGAAGTTCTCTAGTCGAAGCGAATATTTTTTCATGGATGACCACGCATAATTTCTCACAGAGTAATCCGATTTTGATTATTCTTTTTTAATTGGTTATGATTCACCTAGAAGTTGGTCCCATTTGGATTTGAAGAAAAAATCCACTCCTAAAGGTAGGAAAATGGGGTATGATTGTTGATTCATCCACTGAATTTTCACTTCTTAACCGATTCTACCACGCATAAATTTGTACTGTGTTATCCAATTTAGATAATTCCCATTTTATTGTATAGGCTATGCTTCGAAATTCGTCCCATTTGAATATGAGAAAAAAAATAACATCCCTGAGGGTAGATAAATAGGAGATGATCTATTGATTCTTCACTGTGAACCGATTCTGTTGGCACATATACAGTGCTTCTCAAAAGTCCTCTTCCCCCCTCTTATTTTTGGAACGATTATACATAAACAAGTGGAATTTGAAAACTGAATATCAAAGGTTGTTAACTTCCCTACTAGTGATGATAGATGACGAAATCGTCAGAGATGACGTCACAAGGCCATTGTGACCAATCATTTTGAATGGAACCCTACGGCAAGCGACACCTCTTTCAAAAGGAAAAAACCTTTCAATGATACTAATTTTGTTTGTGTTTTTGGCAGTTTTGGCAACTCACTTTTAAAAAACGCAAAGCATGATGAATTAAATCAGTTAATACTAAAATTCCAAATTCAAGCTCCGCCTCTGGATAGTTGTCAAATAAGCTGACGTTTTTGTTAGTCTCCCTACTTCGACGTTTTTGTAATTGTCCAAGTTTCTGTACATTTAATAATTTGTGTATTGTTGATCGAACGTTTAACTGTTTCAGCAGCTTTTGGTACATTTAATATTTTTGTACATTTTAATAGTTTGTTAAACTGTTGTGAGCCGAACATTTAAGTGCTTAAAGAAGCAAAATGGTACGTGCTTTAGGTGATAAAGTAGCAGCGATCCTAATTCTTGGTGAAACTGGAGCTTCTTCGTAAGTTTGAAACAACGGGTAGTATTGATGATGCGAAACAACCTGGCAGACCAGAAATTTCTGATGACAAAAAAATTAATATACTGGCAGAAGTAATAGTTAATCCTACTTCTTCAACAACTCACGTTGCATCTACCTATGAAGTCAGTCGAAGTACAGTACACAGGGTGTTGAAAAAAAACAAATTTCATCCATACAAATTAAAAATCAACTCTCCGACGACGACCCAGATCGAAGACTAGAATTTTGTGAAAATATGGAAACTAAAATTAACCAACAGCCAGACTATGTCAAAACAATTTGTTTTAGTGACGAAAGTACTTTCTATCTAAGTGGAAATGTAAATACACAGAATGTGAGGTATTGGAGTGACGCAAATCCTCACCTGTTTCGTGAAACATATACCCAATTTCCCCAGAAGGTGAATGTTCGGGCAGGTATCCTGGGAAACCACATCGTTGGGCTTCTTTTTCTAAATACTGATTTAACTGGTGAGGTTTATCTGGAGCTGTTGCAAAACGCAATAGAACCGTTAATCCTTGAAATTTTGGAAGATAATCCAGATGAATTCGGCAATTTGGAAATAAAATTCCGACAGGATGGTGCTCCCCCATACTGTTACGGTGCAGTAAGACGGTATTTGGATGAGGAGTATCGTGGTAGATGAATTGGACGACGAGTTTCAACAAAATGGCCAGCTCGATCACCGGACCTCACACCTTTGGACTTTTTTCTGTGTGGGTACCTCAAATCGAAGGTTGACGCCACTAGACCTGACAATATTGACGTTTTAAAACAACGTATTGTTGCAGAATGTGAGGCTGTTTCCGCAGACACATTTGCAAAAGTACGAGAAGAATTTAAAAATAGGATATTTCACTGTCAGGAAGTGAATGGAGGTCACTTCGAGCAATTTCTTCAGGTAGATACTGATTCTTAAGTCTGTAATTAATATCATACTGAATGGAATTTAAATTTTAATGTTTACTAATGAGCCATTAAAACTGCCATAAACACAAACAGAATTAGTATCATTGAATAGATTTTTTCGATACCTTCTAAAAGAAGTGTCGCTTGCCGTAGGCTTCCCTTTGAAATTATTGGTCACAATGGCCTTGTTACGTCATCTTTGACGATTTCGTCATCTATCGTCACTAGTAATGAAGTTTACAACCTTTAATATTCAGTTTCCAAATTTCACTTGTTTATGTATAATCGTTCCAAAAATGAGAGGGGGGGGAGGGGACTTATGAGAAGCACTGCATGTATTTCTAATGGCAGTTAAACTCTATAATGGAGGCCCTGAGTTGATTTGTTGATGGAGAAAGAAGACAGTCGATGGATCTCCTAAACGGTCCACAGCAGCTACCTCGTGTTTCGGGTAATATGTACATATTTATTCACATGTCCTAACTTACTGACCCACTGATTGACAATCAACGCTCAGACCAAACCGCTTGTCCTAACAGCAAAAAATTTTACAGCATATTTTTTTGATATTCCATCCTTAAAGGTATGAAAAGGTGGGTGAGAAGAGGGGTGGAAGTGGAAGGGAAAGTACAGTTGGTTTTGGGATTAGAGTCATGGAAATCAGTATTTGTGCTCTTCTCCATAAAGGAAGATGAATGTGTTTCACGATTTTCCAAAATTCAAACCTGAAGGGTTCGAAAGTCCGTATAGTTTGTTCTGGAGTTAGGCTTATGAGAATTGGTATTTAGGGAATTTTGTTGAAAGTTTGTTAAGATTTCCGTTAGTTTTCAAGTCATAAAAATTGGTATTTGCAGTCTTTGTTGCAGAAAGAAGAAATATGTATTTCAGTTTTTCAGAAATTCAAGCCCTAAAGGGGTGAAAGTTTGTGATGGAGGTTCCGTTGATTTTCAAGTTAGGGTCATACAAATAACTATTTGAGGTCTTGGTAGGGGATCAGTGATTCCATAAATGCAATTCCTAGAGAGGTATAAGTTTGTGTGAGGGTTCCGATAGTTTTGGAGTAAGGTCATAAAAATTGGTATTTGAGGTCTTTGTTTCAAATAAAGAAATTCGTGATTCTGTATTTTCAGAAATTCCGTCCCTAAAGGAGTGAGTGAATGTGTGTAATAGTCGTCACAAAAAATACAAAGTTCAACGCGGACGAAGTCATTGGTACCAGCTAGTTATAGTATATAACGGTTAATAGTTAAAGTAAGGTGGGTAAGTTAGTATTCTGAAAGAAATCCAAATTGAGTAGGTAGCAATCAGAAGATTTAAGCAACAAAAAATAAAAACTTTTTGACTAAAAATAATATCGACGAAAAAATAAACTGAAGAGCAAAAAATAAATAAACCTTTTTAGTCTCCATAACTAAGCTCCTAATCTAATGTAAATAACTGATTTTGAGTCGGCGACAAACAAACAATCAACGAAGATCATCAAATTACTTTAAAGAAATGATAAAAACAAAAAAACATAAAAATGCAACGTGAAATCTCCAGCGATAAACAATGACATTCCAAAAATGCACTCTCCGCACGACCCCTCGCAACATGCCTTCTCACGTGTGCCCATTCGGGTAGCTGTCTCGCTGATATTGACTTCGAGAACGCTCGGCGATTTCCGGCGAAGGGACTTGCCAACGCCGCGCACCCCGCTGCCATCATTTCACGCTTTAGGTAATTAATTTGCTTGTTTGTTTGTTTGACGACGACTCAAAATCAGTTACATTAGTTTAGGAGCTTAGTTATTAGGACTAAAATGGTCAATTTTATTTTTTGCTTTCCGTTTCTGTTTTCGTCGGTTTTATTTTTCGTTAAAAAGTTTCTATTATTTGGCCTGTATGCCTTTTTTATTCGAAGTTTGTTCGTTCGTGTCAGTCAGACACTATTTGACAACATTTCGTCTTTTTTTGATAAACAGAACGTCATTGAATTTCAACATTTCTCGAATTTAAATATAAAAATAATTATTAGTTTTTATTTTCCGAAGTTATATTTGGATGTTCAGTGTTCCTATATTCTTGTGTGCTTTTGTTCAATAACTGAGTGAACTTCTATATCTTTATAGAATTCTATAGTATAAGAGAATCGATAGTATACTAGATCAGATATACTTCGTTTTTTTTAATTGATACAGATTACATGAAAATATTTGGAAGCGTTTCGGGGGATTTGAAGACTTCTCCAACTTGTGATTGTATAGTTTCAAATTTACAAAAAAAAATGCTGTTTGTGTTTGCCAATAGGCGAAATCATGAATTTGCTTCATATGTGCTTGCAGTTGAAATAGAATGATAAAATATCATATACGCATAGTTTTTCTTAGAAGATATTGTGTAATGTTTGAATAAATGCCGCTCTAAAACTCCCAAATTCAGTGAGACATTCAAACACAGCGTTATTGCAGCTTCTTCTGACGTCATGAGTCTATTGATTTGGCATTTGCCTGAATTGCCAGGATACTATTTTGCGGAACTTGTGAGGAATGTTATTCTGTTTCATCCGAAGAATAAAATAGAACTTGTGTCGGCATGTGTTATATTGGAATGAAGATTATTTGATAGCTGTTCTTGATTCAGTTATTCTGCTCACATTGTGAGGAAATATTATGAAAAACGCTTGGCAACGCTATAATTCTTGGCCTTCTCCGCGATCGGCGAGTTGCCAGTGTCACTATTCTGCGAAACTTCTGAGGCAATGTTATTTTTTTCATCCTATGAATAAAACTGAACTTGTGTCACCATGTGTTATATTGAAATGAAGACTTCTCATTTGGGAGATCTTCTTGATGTTGTCATTCTTGAATAACATGTATGTATATCAAATGCTGTCATGTTGGCCTGCTCACATTGTGAAGAAATATTATGAATAACGCTTGACAACTCTGTTGCTCTCGACGATCGGCGATATATCTGAACTTGTAACGTCACATCATGGCGCGGTTTCTGCAGTGTTCAAACAGGAACATTTCCCGGGATTTTTTTTGAAAAACTACTTCGGAAAGAAAAAATTAAGAAAATCCAACCACTTTTTTTATCGCTCTGGACATTGCGGTAATTTTTCCAGAAATCAGGTATCTTGCATATTAATATAGTTTCAAGTTATTTTGACACATCTCTCGTCAGCTTCATTGATGGCAATTTCAGAAAGAACAAACGAATTCTGAAATATATTTTTTCGCCTGGCCGCGCCAGTTCTTATATTTTGGTAGAACTCGAATATATAAGACAAACATTGTGATATTCTGACAGAAAAAAATCACATGAAATTCTCAATACACTAGGCACCAGGTAGTAGAGATATAAATGAATATTCTGTGGTCATATTCATCATGCAAAAAAAAATCCTCACATATTTCTATTTGTGACTTTGAGTCATCGAGAAACTAGAAACATGATTTCTTGAAAAAAAAAATTAATATTAGTAATTTTTTTGGAATTAATGAATATTTACCTTCAAGTCCAGTTCGAAGTAGTATGATTTACCTCCATAGTGGTAGAGCGGTATCCGTGGATGATCTGATGTATCATTTTTCCCACCTAGAAAAATATACTTCAACGTTCTGATTTGAACCAAACTTGATACACGCTGTATTCAACATGTTTGTAACGCAATTCTATATCGAGGGTACAGTGGTTAAAATGAAATCCAATAAAACATAACTTCACGTCGAATTGAACTACATTTTTGCAAATTACTGTCTGCGTTGCTAATAATCCGCTAGTTAGAGCCATTGGAAAACACCGACAATTCCAGAATGCAAGATACATCCTACTTACATTTTTATATACACACATAATTAGTTAGAAGCATTGTAAAAACATACTTGGTCGAAGAAATGGCTCAATGTACATTCATAGATATAGATGGTGCTTTCGATAACACCTCATATGACTCCATCATAAGATCGCTAGAGGAAAGGAATATGAACACCTCACTGATCAGATGGATACATGCAATGCTGAAAAGCAGAATCATTATAGCTGCTCTCGGAAACGAAACGGTCAGAACGACAACGGAGAAAGGTTGTCCTCAGGGCGGAGTTCTATTGCCTTTGCTGTGGTCACTGCCCGTGGGAAATCTGATAGTGAAGCTACATGAAACTGGAATTATGACTCAAGATTACGCCGATGACCTGGTCGTCACTATCAGAGGCACTATCTAATCGCATGCGGATGGCCATAAATTCAATCAGTTGCTGGTGCGAAAAGGAGGAACTAAATGTAAGTCCTAGAAAAACATTGCTGGTTCCATTTACCAAGAGGCGAAAGAACAAACTGGAAGCCCCGACCCTGAAAGAAACTCAGCTAACTTCTTCCAAAGAAGTCAAATATATGGGCGTTATAATCGACCACAGACTAACATGGAGCAGTCATACCAATAACATTCACATTGCTAGTGGCTCAGTGGTACGAGCCCACTGTTTCCACCCGGCGCAAGTTCGACTCTCGCAGCCGGCGACAAAAATTCTCCAGGCCCAGCACTAAGGGTGGTTTCGGATCCTACTATGACAGGTAAGGTCCCCGTGATATAAACTCGTACAAGTAGTTGGTTAAAAATAATACAGCGGCAATGTGGACGTGCCGTAGAGTTTTTGGAAAGACATGGGGTTATAAACCGAAAATAATATACTGGTTATATCAAAAGATTATCAAACCCATGGTCACTTATGCTTCAGTAGTATCGTAGCCACAATCCTAACAGTACTCGGCACAAATCATGCTGCAGAAAGTGCAGCGGTTATCCTGTCTGGGAATCTCACAGGGGCCATATTCACGTGCCCCACTGCAGCATCAGAGGTAATGCTGAACCTTTCATGGCTGCACTTAGAAGAAACGGCTAAGAGTTTCTTCAGACTGCATCAGGCATCATATTCGAAAGCAGAAAACCTGTTGAAATCTGAAGACTCTGGAAAATATCCTCTAGATCCAGGTACAAGCCATCAGACATATGCGGCTAGGCATGACATTGAGTGAACATGAAGTGGTTATAACAACCACCATAAATCAACAACACACGTGCCTCAACTGAAAGAAAAGCATCAGGTATACCGATGTTTTCAAGATGAACGGAAGGGCTAGGGTGGAAGTAATGGGTCCTAGTTCCAGACTCTCATCACCCCTAGGCAAAGCCCCAACAATTTCTCAAGCACAAACCCATGCAATAGAAATTTGGCCCCAAGAATGCCTTGAGGCTCCAGAGGGCGAATATTTATATCCCATCAGATAGTCGAGCAGCACTAAGAGCTCTGAAGTCACATACTTGTGAGTCTGTACATACTGACTTGGGATTGCAAAAACTCTCCCTAAGACAACTGGCTATGAACAATCAGGTTACTCTGATGTCGGTGCCAGATCACAATGGATTCAAAGGCAATGGAAAAGCATACAGCCTTTATACGAAAGTGGCAAAAACTCAATTTTCCTGGCCCAGAATCCTTTTGTGGTATTTCCACAGCCCACATCAACGAAGAGTTCCAGCACTGGGAAGCTTTTGATTCCATCGCAGAAAAAAGCTGAATAGCTTCTCGAATTGAACAGAGAAAGACATGAAACTGGTAACAGGACTGCTCACCGGACATTGTGTTCTGGGGTATCACCTCGAAGAAATGGATAGATCAGACGAGGAACCGTGCCGTTACTTCGAGAACTCCGCTGAAACTGCCAAAAACCTGCTTTGTGACTGCCAAGCTCTGTTTTGCAAAAGGCTTGAGTTTCTCGAAAGGGTTTCATTAACTCCCTCAAACATCAGGAACTGATTCACTTCGCAAGTAGTTTCGGAATCCTGGGTTTCGAATAGATGAAGGTAATTTAAAGGAGAGGTACGAAGGGGCTGAAGAGACATATCGGTCCCCTACAATCTGCAATCTACATTTTTAATCGAATCGTACCATTATCACAAAACTCCTCCGCCATCTTGAAGCCGCCATTCTGTTTTTTTTTTCTTCAACAAATAATTAATTATGCATTGTCAATGTGGATTACACCTGCCAAAGTGGATTACAAATTTTGAACCGGAAAGAATGACAGAATGACATACGATCGAAACAAGTTGAATGGAAAGTTCGTAAACAATTATGGTAGAAGTGATAATACCAACTTCTGAAAGAGGCACAAAACCGACCACCCACACACATATATATATATATATATATATATATATATATATATATATATATATATATATGGAGAATAAAAGAAATCTGTTTCGAATCCAAAAGAACCTATAGCCTGTTTCATGGTTTCCCAATCATCAGGACGGCCTGTGGTCTCTTTCAAATTCGTATCAGATTTCTCGTAGGTTGATAGCCTTAGGCCAATACAAACATGTGAACAGCATCAGATTATAGATAGTGACACCTATAATCTGTGCGGTGAAGGTTAAACCTAATATCGTGGAATTTTAATAGCACGAAATTTCGTGCATATTAACAGGTCACCAACAAATGTGTCAGATAGGCCTTCACCGCACAGATTATAGGTGTCACTATCTATAATCTGATGCAGTTCATATATATATATATATATATATATATATATATATATATATATATATATATATATATGTGCGTGTGCGTCTGTGTGTGTGTATGTGTAAAGGATACGTGTGTATGTGTGTAGAGTAGTCGAAATCATTCACAGGGAGAACTTCAGCTCACTTTTTTTTAACACGATAATGGTCCTACCAATCAATATTGTGAAGAACGCAATTTTTGGATATCGCAGATATACAGAAAATGACATGCAATAATTTCCAGTAAACATTAAAATTGACTAACTTGAGTTTATCGAAAATGAAACAAAAAACTCTTCCTTTGCAGTGAGCTAGCGATATACAAAACTATCACAGAACAAGTTCGAAAATCTTGAAGAATGGATAATAAAATACACAAATGAAGCTGCTATGAGATCAAAATATATGACGATTACCTATGTTGAAGAGCTACTCGTATATGGATACAAAATACCAGATCTTCTATAACTGTTTCATCAAGCGAAACCCTAAGGTTCTTCAGACTTCAAATGAATGGGCAACAGCCATTCGCAAATTTTGAATTTTGACTGGACACGGACTGGAGACCAGTCCCAAGCCCTTGCCATGATGTTGTTTCTCAAACATTGACCGAGAGAGAATTTGCATCTAACTTTGGAAAAAATTATATTTTCTATTGAGGATGCAGCTCTGCTACCCTGTTTGGATTAGTAAGTAGCCCATCACTCCAGAGAGTGCCTGGGACATTCAAAGCGCGAAGAATCATCTATGTTGTAATCACGAGAGGATTCTCAGTGGACTAGTGCACAATCAAATACTCTCTGATTGCGATGCACTTCAATGAAGCTTCTGATGGAGGCATATTTGAGTCTTCGTGGATCCGATTGTTCCGCGTCTACCACGGAGCGTTCGTTATCATTCGCAGGACTTCAATTTGCGCCCATTGCAGGATTCGCGTCCTGGAATGGGCGCCACAGGTTTGGCCGCAGGCGGCTTAGGCGGACAAATGACAATTGTATAGATCATAAGTTTATTCTTAAAAGAGAGTTCGCTCCTCCTGTTGACCAAAGAGTATAAGGCGCAGATTTTCTTGTCAATTTTCTTCCTGATGGCATTCACATGTGGTCTCCAGGAGAGCCGGCGATCCACGGTAACTCCCAGGTACTTGACCTGATATTCTGTCTCCCTTCCAGAGACAGATGCATTTTTCTTCTGGTAATTTCTTCCACGATCCTTTGAAATCACCTGCGTTTTGTCAGGATTTCAATTTCTGCAAATGATCGATCCACCCGGGATAACACTTGAATAAATGATTGAAGGAAAAAATACTGAAACACATCCAACTAAATGTTTCGGGTGACGTTTTAGAAGATGAATTTGTCATCTGTCGTTGCATCAGCCTTTCCTAGAGAACCACCCCTTCAAGAATTCCTAATGGGAATATGGGACGAGTGATACCTCAGTCGAATGGTTATCTCACCCGATAATAACTTCGTGTAGTTTTTGCATAATTGCTTCCTTTGTTTTAGAAATATTAGGGGTGGACCACTCGAATTGATTTACTATGGATAACTCTTGAACATATGGTCGAATTACAAAATGGTGAATTACGTCGGAGTTCATTTGTAGGGGGGCATTTTGTTGGATGAATCTGTCATCTGTCATTGCTTCGCCCTCACCTAGAGGAGCAACCTGTCAAGACTTGACAATGAGAACTGTTGAGAACAGGAATAAGGGTCGAGTGACACCTCATTCGAATGGTATTTCCACCCCAATGATTACTGTGTGTAGTTTTTGCATATTGCTTCATTTGTTTTTGAAATATTAGGAGTTGCCCACTCAGGATGATCCACCATGGATAACTCTTGTACAAATGGTCGAATGACAAAGTGCTGCTGTAAGATGAATTTGTCATCTTTCATTGCTCTCCCTTCCATTGAGAACCACCCTGTCAAGGATATCAATGAAAACATGGATTGAGTGATACCA
Source organism: Gonioctena quinquepunctata (assembly GCA_018342105.1). NCBI lineage: Eukaryota > Metazoa > Arthropoda > Insecta > Coleoptera > Chrysomelidae > Gonioctena > Gonioctena quinquepunctata. Next base: position 37,622 of record JAFIRS010003754.1, on the reverse strand, counting down.
TCAGAATGGCATTTCCACTTCGATAATAACTGTGTTTCGTAGTTGCAAATTGCTTCATTTGTTTTAAAAAAATTGGAAATTTTAGAAATGTTCCTATTTCTTCGATATCAATGAATGATATGATTTTGGAAAATATTGCTGTTGGGCAAGCATTTTTCCATGACCTCATGATTGAGTATAATCATTTGTCAAGTAACCGTGCGTTCGGGGAAAATACGAAAACTAGAAAAAAATCGTAAAAATCGACTGATCTATTAGTCGTACAAGGAATTCAAGTATCTATCTACAAAGTCTTGATTTCACATGAGAAACTGCTCGTGAGTTCTGATTGTCATTCAGAAACTTGGTTCTGACCTTGTCAAAGGGAATGGCGAAAAAACTTATGTTGGTTGTAAGATCCCCTTTTTGAAATGTCTATTAGTTAGGTGGTCTTGCGGTGCGGTCAGCGAATTGCAGTAATATTTACTGAGAATGGTGTGAACAAAAGATTAGAAAATGAAGATTATTTTATTTTTTGCTTCACGTAATAATTGTGCCAGATTGACAACGAGATTGTTCGATGACAAGCACCCGGAGAGGAATGTGTCTCATAGGTGAGTATAGGTACCTAGGTAACTGATAAAAAAGTTTGCTTATTACAAAATAATTTTCACCATAGGGTATACTCTGGAAAATGTGAGAAAATTTTGTGAGTCAGTTGACAACAAAAAAAGACATCGCAACAGGCCAGTTACGAATGAAGGGAATCGAATGGGTATTATGGAACAGATAGCTATCGATCCGAAGTTATGAGTTTAAACTCCCTACTGGAATCCCAAGAAGTTCAATTCAACGGTTGCTAACTTTCCATACGTTCCATCACTATGAGGTACAACTCCATCAGGAACTGAATGGGGATGACTTCGATAGGCGTAATGAATATTATGAAATGATGAGGGCACCGATCCAAGGAAATCCCGATAAACTGAAACACATTCAATTTAGTGATGAGTCTTTTTCCATCCGAATGGTTAAGTTAACAGGCAGAACTGTCGCTATCTGAGCGATGATAATTCGCATATTCTCCGAGAACACTCCCAACATCTTCAGGAGTTTAACGTATGGGCTGGCATTCTTGGGAATACTATCATCATTGCTGGAAATCACTTGAATATGCTGGGATATATCATTGCTTCACCCATAGCAGATGCTGTTAACAACGATCTGACTCTTGAAGCGGTAATATTACTTTCAGCAAGATGTTGCTCTGCCTCATTCTGCTGTCTCTGTGAGAGATTGGCTGAATCAAACATTTCTGGAACAATGGTTTGGTCGAGGAGGCCCGATTGAATGTCCGGCTCGATCGCCTGATCTCGCTACCAATATTTTTTTTGCTACCAATATTCAGCACATCCGGAATATAGGGAAAAAACAGATAAAATTTAAAAAATTAATAGAAAATAACTATTCGAGCCACCTCATTTAAAAAAAATGAATTCACACAATTTATAATAATAACAATAAAATAAAGAAGACAACAACATACATATCTCTACCGTATAAAAAAAATCAAACGAAATCAACAAATCTATGGAAAAATACCACAAAACCATATCACATCGTTTCAAAAACACAAATAACAATATATTTTCGAAACTGAAACCCAAAATTCCTGAAAACAAACAACCCATACAAAATACTATGCAAAGACTGTCCAAGTATAAAGGTAAACCAAGCAATATTACAAAAAGAATGCAAGCCCACAAATATTCAAAAAGACGTAACAGCTTTATCAAAACACGAAAAAAAAAGCATAAAGTTAAAAAAAACCAAGAAAGCAAATATTTCGCACATTTTCAACAACGTTCGAACGAGCAGCAAGAGAATATTCATTCATGATTATTGCGTTAGTGAAAAGTTTTTAACAAATACAGTTCTCATGCCAATCATTCATTATACTCTATTTATAATCGCAATTATGTATATGTTATTTCAAATGTCTTAATTTGTTTTAGTTTTGACCTGGAGATGTCGAAACGTCATTTTAAATAAGGATATTGACTGATAATGACCTTCATCTGTGAAACTGAAGAAATAAATATATATATATATATAAATATATATATATATATATATATATATATATATATATATATATATTATATATATATATATATTTATTTGTCAGTTTCATTGAAATTGTATTGAATATAATACAGATACTAATGTACCAAATTCCAGTAATATAATTACTTTCGGATCAATACCATACATTAAAAATTTGTCTCCTAAAATAATTAATGTATTCAAAAGTGAGTTCAATATTTAAATATCACAAAAAAATATCCTTCCAAAAAATAAAATATATACAAAATTAAAAGATGGAGAATGTGCACCGATGAAAAACAATTGAGCTTATAGTATACCTTGTAGTACTTGCGATAAAAATTACATTGGACAAACGAGTCAAACATTGAAATCACGAATCACTGGTCCTAAAAGTGACTGTAGACTCCAAGAACTTTCTTGTGCACTCTCTGATCATGTAGTGAACCAAAATCACATAATAAATTATCATGACACAAAAATTATATATCAAGAACAAAATTTCACAAAAAGACTCTTTTTAGAAATGGTGTCCATTTATAGTGACGTGAATATCATGAATAAGAGATCTGACATCGACCACCTAAGCAAAATCTACTCGTTTCTTCTTTCAAAATGAACTTTTATTTTAATAAATATTAATACAGAATCCCCTGTACAACCTTACACAGAAACATCAACTACTCACAAAAATGCAAATGTCTGTCGGTGTGACAATTTTTTGAAGTCATAATGTCGATATATTCTATACACTTATATTCCTTAATTTGACTCATTTTACATGAAAGTTCAGACCAATTTTTCATATTTGATATTTTTTAACCATTCTTGTTTATTAGCCTTGATGAAGACAAAATAAATTGTCGAAAGCTTGGAAAAGTGAAGAATAGTTTTTCTTTAAATAAGACCAGACTGAATACCCGCTAATTCTTCAAAATAATATAAGTACAGTTGAGAAAATAATTCACCATATATATATATATATATATCATATACACACATATATATATATATATATATATATATTATATATATATATATATATATATATATATATATATATATATATATATATATATATATATATATTGTAATGATTTGTGAATTTGGAAATATATTTTTTTTTATTATTATTATAATTATATATGTTTGCCCCACGTTTTGGGCGACAAATTGTAATGTTTTGATAATATAATAAATTATTTTGTTCTTATTTCGCCCCACTTTTGGGTGCCAATTGTTATGTTTTGATGAATTGAGAAATATTTGAATTGTTTTTGTATATTGAGCTAATTATTTTTGGTATTCTTTGTGAGCCAAATTGATATGATACAAATAGATATTTCTGCCCCTGTAATAATAATTGCCAGCGAACGTCACTGTTCTCTCGTCACGCTACCAACAATTATTATTTTTCTCACCACGGCTTAGCTACAGTTGGTACGCCCTTTTATCTCAAAGTGCCGGTTCAAGGCAATAGAGACACAGCCACTGCTGCTAACTTCAGTTTATTGACTGATCTTTGGAATGTTATTGATCATTGTAAGAAAATAAACAACAAAATATCATAAAGCAATTATCTCCTTTATTCAGGAAGACTCAAAATACCTGGCCTGGCCTACGAGAAATAACTTACACTAGGTGAATCAAACAGATATTCACAGATAATAATAATAATCAGATCATGGATAGATAAACAGAACCTCACTTTTTCCGTGAATGTAAAGTTTTCTGTTATTGTTCTAAATAAGGTGAAATAAAGTTCTTCGAATGTGCAATTGGTCATTTGTGAAATAGTTCAGGACCGGAAATACACTATTAAAGTTTTTATACCTGGTTGGAACTGTTGGTGTTCAAACTATACCATGAAACTTGATGTCTCCTCTCTCCAATCATTGTCAGGACTGCAATACCAGTATCAGGAACTATATATATGCGGAAATCAGCATATGGATCCGTGGATATGTTATCATTAAGGTAATATTGGTTTAGTTTACCAAATGATGGGGTTATTCCAATTTTCTTTTTGTAAAAATTCTGCGTGGCATCCGCTTGGAAATTTATTTTCGATCTCCCCCGAAGCTTCGTTTTTCTATCGCCTAGATACCTCATTTCCTCCTTGTTTCTCCATTTGAATATTTGAATTCTCGCACTGAATTGTTACCTTTCACTGTTTATATTTATATTGCATAATTTATATATACAATTATTTTTCCACTCTTATCATTATTTACAAATTTCAATAATAATTGCTTTTGATACCATCTCATTGCTATTCTCCCACAATTTCCAATTTTACACCTGACCATCTGTTCCCTGATTGGCTATTTTCATAAAGACGTTTGCTGTTCTATCATTGGCTACTTTTAGTAAGCTACAATTTCATATACTGTATGTTTCAAATTTATAAATGTGTTGATTACTTTTTATTCATGCAATTTTTGTAAATTTATACTTTTTGTTGTCTTTTGAGCAATTATGGGTTATAATAATTTTGACAGTGTATGAAATTGTTTGTTTTATAGTACTTTGACATTTTTATCTATCCATACTATACCTAGGCTCACAATATACATAGAATTTCAAAAGTTATTCACAAACAAACTCTTGAAATCAACAACTATCTAGTAATTATTCTTTTTGTGGGTTTTTAGTCTTTTAAAATTTACAACTGGCATAACATAACATAACAATATATATATTGTTATGACGGGTTGATTATATGATTTTTAAATTTCAATGAATTTATTTCATAGATTATTATTTCTGAATCCCTATTATAACAGATACAAACTCCGGCTATGTTATGTTACCTTTCTTTTTTTCAACCTCTTTTACCTCATCCCAGCTCAGTCAGGTACGCATATGAAAATGAGTCACTCCTTGTCAGCAGTCGATTCCTGTGATCTGATTTGCCGACTTGGCATTGACGATGCGATAAGAAATGCTGTTTATTGGGGAGAAAAGTGAGGTTATAAAATTGAAAAATGAACACGGGTTGCAGAGAATAATTAAATTGGTTGGTTTTTATTCAGATAAAAACTTATAAATACCCTACTCTGCGATAGCTACCTTGTTCTAGCAAAAATATGACAAAAAATGGTGCAATTCAGATGTCTGTGACAATGAAAGTTTGAGGAAGAAACTTTGAATTTATTATCAGTCTTTTAGCATGGAATGTGAGATGAAACTTCAGCCCAAAACAAAGTAACCAGTGGTTTAGACACTTAAAGTTATTGGTTTATTGTGGAAAGATGCACTTTGGTGAGTTCGGATATAAGTATACCTTGTTTCTGCCTTTCTATTGAGGTTTCCAGTCCGGTGGACGTATTTCTGGGATCTCAATGACAGCTTACTTGCTCTCCCTCCAAGATTCATGCTCTAGACCAGGTAGGTGGAATTCTCATTCACTATGTACTTCTTCTGTTCAGTCTTTCAATAATTTTTCCTCGTTCGAGAATTTTATAGGAGGTTTTCCTATATTATCTATGAAAACTTCTTTTGAAATTTTGTACGTGGCTTCACTTTTTGAACTTTTTCCAATTTCCCTAGAACTTGTTATCTTCATCCCATGGCAGCACTCAGAAATTTTTATTTTTTCACAGATTTCCGAATCTGTATCACTTCCTCACTAATTATTTGCTGTTCTAATTAATATTAATGATTTTATGCATGATATCTAACTCTAGCTCTTACATACTATTTACACATTCATATAAAATTATATTTTTTTAATTTCTGCCATTACATTTTATTATATATCATCACTTTTCCCACACAAACTCTTTCGAATCCCATTGGTGAGTTTCCTGTTGATGTGAATTGTCATACAGGATGTTCAAAACCCATCTATACGTTGATCTTACTTGAATTCAATGTTTGCTATTAATTTCAATTTTGATATGATTTAATCGTGGATTTTTAGTAGATATATCGTTGGATATATATTTTGGATACCAGAACTACTTCAGGAATGCCCTGTTTATACATATGTACGACTAGAGCATAGTATGAGTTTCTATAGTAGTGAAAAAAGGTGAATAAAATTGTAAAATAACATAGCATTAACGACGATAATAAAAATAACTTATAATAATAATGAGTTTAATTATTTAACAACATTTCCTAATATAACAATATATATATATATATATATATATATATATATATATATATATATATATATTTATATATATATATATATATATATATATATATATATATAAATATATATGAAAAAGGAATTTGTGGCATAATGGACAGATTATTAAATGAAAGAAAAAAAGCATCCTCAAGTGAGACTCGAACCCACAACCCTATGCTTTCCGGACACACGCTCTTACCACTGAGCTATCGAGGCTAAAAAAATCGCGAACACTTCAACTCCTCAATTTAATGTGATTGTTGGAAATCTAACGAACTTATCAATGGCCGTCGAGACCCGATACCTATTCATTCCTTTTTCATAATTTCTCTCGGACAATATTAAATTAAATATATAAAAATTTGTCGGAATGGTGTTATATCTTTGACGTTTCGAAACGTCAAGGATATATAACACCATTCCGACGAATATTTACATATTTTACGTTTTTTTTAGAGAATGTTCATTAATCAACCACTCAGATTACTGACCCTGAAGAAGTTTCAAAATTGAAACGAAAGCTCGGTCCAACGTATTAAAGAGTTTTTCATAGTTCAACACTTGTGCTGACTGAAGATCCCCGTTATTCCCCACTGTTTATATATATATATATATATATATATATATACATATATATATATACATATGTATATGTACAGTGTGGACATTTGAGTGTGCAACATATGGGATTTTCTAAAATAATTGCACAACGAAAATACAAATATTGCCGAAAGTGCATGTGCGATAATCACATCAGGTGTACTTATAATCATTGCAAGTCAAATAGCATATATGGTATGTTGAAATATATAAAGACTGTATGAATGTTTTCAGAAAATTCAGCAAAATGTTATTGAGAAAAGTTGTTCAGAATTGAGAGTTATTCCTACATAGGAAAAAAAGGGCCTACCAATTTTTTTTTCATAAAATTCTGCATTCAAAAACAATTATTTCCTTTTTTTCATATTCACCCCAAACACTTGCATGGAGAAATAAAAATCGAATAAATTTCGCATAACTTTGTTCAAATATGCTAGTAAAATTAATTGATTTTTATTTTTTAGATGATCACAAACTCCATGTTTATTGCAACGATATTGAACACAACTTGAAAAATTTCTAAAAATCCTTCTTCACAAGGTTGAACAGTGGTTATGATAATATGCATATTAAAGAACTACAATTTAAAGTACAAAATATTAATTTTAACTGTTTATTGAAAAACTGTACAGATCAATCGACAAACACAAACTCCCACTAAAGGAATTGCGATTACCCATGAGAAAAAAATAGATCGACAGTATACATTATCATTATTATCATCATTATTATTAATAATAGATATTAACAAAACAATGTATCCATAATTTACGCACTTAACGTTCCTGAACTTCGAAAGCAATAATACAATCTTTTTCAACGTAATTGAATATAGCGCCGATAGTTTTGCCAATTTTTATCAGATTATTTTTATTATAACTTAATAATTAACAAATCAAACATAACATAACAGAAAATATTTAAAATGCAAAAAATAATTATAAAACATTCATCAAAGCGTCTCTGTATGTCCACCTTCTCGTTTAATGCGTCTAATTGTTTGATCATAAAAATCACTAACACTTGATCGCAATACATTTCTGCAATTAAATCGTTTCGGATTTCCAAGCTCCTCAACATTATTGAGTAGTCGATCTCTGTTTACTTTTTGCTTTGAACATCCTCTTTAAAAAATCTATTGGAGTGAGATCTGGCGAACGAGGATGCCACCGTGGATTGGCATTTCGCCCCAACCATTCATCACCACATTCCCCATTCAACCATTCAGAAACAATTCTGGTAGAATGAGCGGGACATCCATCATATACAAACCATAATTTATTTCGTTCTTGTGAACTCATATTGTCCAAAAAATCCGTCAGTTCAGAAACTGTGAATTGGTATCACTATTCAGGTTTTGGCGAACAAAAAACGGCTCTATCAATTTGTCGTTGATAACACCGCACCACACGTTGGTTTTTTCGATTATACTATTCATTGGCGATGACAAAGTTCGGATTTTCGTTATGCCATCTGATGTCCAACTAGTGAAGTTTGTGGTCTAAAACTTACTCACAGTTACATTTCGGTGTTAGTTCTCGTTGGTGTCTGTTGCTGGCAACGTGATTTTCATTTTTGTATTGTTGACTCTAATATTTCAGTACACTTACTTAAGGGATTAACAAAAAGTTTAATCAGGTAAGTACTTTTTGTTATTCTAGTTATGTTTGTCAGAGTATTTTTTATGTTTCTTGTGAATATAAAATGAAAACAACTTTAAATAAATATTTTAGGTTGACTTAAAAAAGAAATTGTGTTGTTTCCTAAATTGAACCTAGAATGGGATTCTAAAATTGAACCGGTTCAATTTAAGAAACGTGTTGGGAAGTTTTTTTTCATTTGTATTTCCATATTGGTATATCTGAAAGTTTTTTTTATTATTTCTTCTTGAATTAAATAATAAGAATAAAATATTTTCAGGATTATGTCACAGACAAAACGAGGCAGATATGGTGAATGGTCCGAAAAGGATATGGAAATGGCCATAAAAGCTTACAAAGATCGAGTTGGATTAAATGAGTGCCAACGGAGATTTAAAATCAATAAATCAACTCTATTGAGACATATTCGACAAACAAATGAAATCGCAAATAATTGCATTAAACGAATGGGTACAAGAAATGTTTTTAATGTTGAAATGGAATCATTATTAGTCAAACACATTCTAAAGTTTGAAGAAGTGTTTTGTGGTTTAACAATAAGAGATGTCCGAAAAATTACATTCCAACTGGCTGAAAAGCACAAATTACATCATAAATTTAATAAATAAAAATGTATTGCTGGAAAAAAATGGTTTTATGGCTTTATGAGACGTCATAAGGAATTATCACTCAGATAACCAGAATCTACTTCGCTTGCACGAGCAAGAGGATTTAGCAAGGAAAAAGTAACAGAGTTTAACAAACTTTTGGAAAAGTTAGTTGACAAATATAAAATTGATGCGACCACAATATTTAATGTTGACGAATCCGGGTATTTCACAGTTCAAAAAAGATTGCAAAAGGTTATTGCTAAAAAAGGCAAAAGACAGGTGGGTGGAATTACTAGTGGTGAAAGAGGAGTTAACACAACAGTTGTGTGCTGTGCTAATGATGCTGGCCCTTATATCCCCCCTATGATAATTTTCAAAAGAAAAAGATATGCTCCTGAATTGGCGAAAGGTGCTCCCAGTGGAAGTATTTGTCAGATTTCTGACTCGGGTTACATCAACTCTGAATTATTTCTACTTTGGCTTAAATATTTTCACAAAATTGTGAAAAGTGGCCCCAACAAAGATGTTCTTCTGCTATTAGATGGGCATACAACACATAGCAATAACTTAGAAGCTTTAGAATTTTGTCGCGAGAATCATATTCATCTTCTTCAGCTACCCGCACATACAACACTCCAGCCCTTAGATGTAGCATTTTTCAAACCACTACAAAGTTACTTCGTGCAGGCACAATATTCTTGTTTGAGGGCTCATGTTGGATTTCAGCTTACAATATTTCAGAACTCATTAGTGAAGCATATGGAAGGGCAGCTACAGTGGGAACAGCTGAAAATGCTTTTAAAGCAGCAGGTATTTGGCCTGTCAATATGAATATTTTTCCAGACCACTTGTTTGCACCTTCCCTTGCAGTCGAGCGACAAATAGAAAAAGAAAATTCCGAAACACAAAAAATACCTGAAGACGAAACAACACCAAAATTTAATAGTCAGGCTGGTCTGTCTTCATCTACCATTGTGTTCGAAACAAACAAAACACCACCAATATTAAAAAATAGTCAGGCTGGTCCATCTTCATCTACCATCGTGTCCGAAACACACAGAACACCTGAAGACAAAGCTCCACCAATATCAAATAGTCAGGCTGGTCCATCTTCATCTACTGTTTTGTCCGAAGTCAGTCCTAACACATTTAATAAAAGTTTAGAAGAGATATGTACCCTTCCAAAGAATTCTGAAGTCAGTGGCAATACAAAAAAACGTCATCATACGTCATCAGCTGTAGAACTGACTGGTACACCATACAAATGAGTTGGTTGCTAAAAAAAGAAGTAAAGAAGAGTCAGAAAAATAGAAAATAAATGAGAAGAGCAATAAAACTAAAGGAGCTATTCAAAATGTAAAATCAAATTTGTTCAATAAAGCAAAAGGATTGATTAAAAACAAAAAACCGAAACAAAAGCCAAAAATACGACACAGAAACACGCAAAAAAAAGATTGGAGGAATCAGCTGATTCAAGCGAAGAAGAAGATGAAGATGCGCTGTATTTGTATTGTCACGATTATCATTCCAACTCTGTAGCGGAGGAAGGATGGGTTAAATGTCAAGTTTGCTCAAAATGGGCACACGAAAAGTGTGCAGGAATCGAAGAAGACGAGATTTTGATCTGTGACATATGTAAACATTAATTTTTAATATGGGTTCAAATTAGGTTACTAGTGGTTCATTTTAGGCTACCGGTAGCCTAATTTGAACCATTTTCCTCAAAATTGTTTTATATTTGGGATTCAAAAATGTTTAGTTTTTTGTTCTTTTTGTTCGGTAAAAATAAAAGTTTATATATTTCTCTATCGTTCGAGCTTAAAATGTGTGCTAACAATTCAGTAATACCGGAATTATTGTCATTTCTTTTGAAGTGGTTCAAATTAGGCAACTCTCCCCTACAGTTTTGGTACGTCATTTTTATATTTATATTCAATGAACTCCTACAGTTATCACATTGCGAGAGAAACCTTGGCCTGATGATGGACGACGATATCTGCTTTTCAGCACACATATCCGCACTAGTGAGAAAAGCTCTCTCTTATATCAAAATGATATATCGCAATCGCAAAATGCTTACCAGAAAGACGAAAATGATTCTCTCTGAATTTCTAGTACTGTCACAACTCGACTATTCAGACTGTATCTTTGGGCGTTACAAGGAGAAGATATACCTCTACCGACTTCCCACAACTGGGATGGCTAAATATGTAAGTCAGGCATCTCCTGCATTCAAGCACTCTTCATCACAGAATTGTGAAGTCTCAGAAACCCATATATCCTCAAAAAATTGAATAGAGATTTGAAATCCCCCACAGAAAACTTTGATTCGAAAACACAATATCTATACCGCATCATGATACATCTCAATTCAAATCCTCGTTCTCCTACAATTTACTTAAAATGTACATTCTGATCCTGCATCGGATAAAACTGTACAATTACATGATGTTCTGAGACGAAACTTTTCAATTTACAACCAAATATTTTTCTCGCCCTCTATCGGCATCAAGTCATTTAGAACAGAATGTTTCATGACATTGGTCGATGTTTCATACTTCAGCTGACTGTTCAGGTAATATTTGTAATTCCACTTTTTAATTTTTCTTATTTTATTTTTTCCATAGTTGAGTGAAAGAGCGCTGCTTCTTTAATTATCACTCAAAGAAGTACGAACTCTACCGTTTGCAATGTAATTAATATTCGTTAGAAACTTATATTTCATTTTGGTTATTGCAATAAAATCATTCATTATTATTATTATTCTTGTAGTCTGAGGACCCTGTCTGTTCGAAATTATTTAAAATTCTACTTGAAGTTTAATAGTGAACTTGTTTGTCTGGATGTCGTTCATTGAAAAAACTGCTGCTTCCCGCACTGGCTTATAGTTATCTCCAAATATCAAAACTAATTCTGCCTTCTCGGCTAACGTTAACTGTCTTGGAGGAAGCATTTGGAATCAAATGAAAAATCCAACAATAATTATTCAAGAATGAAAAATTAATGACACCAACTGTCATTATGTTTATTTTTATCCTTCTTTGTTTTTTTCTTTTTTTTTTTTTTTTGGTGATTCAACGTTCATATTTTTAATAAACAATTAAAATAAAAGAATTCACTATGAATTAGTTTTTTAATAGGCATTTCATTATAACTACTGAGTTTCTGATTCCCTAAACAATTAAAAATCTGAAATAACTTCACAAATATGCTAGAATTTCAACAGAGTTATGCGAAATTGATTTCGATTAAGATATATATATATATATATATATATATATATATATATATATATATATATATATATAATAAGTATTCGTGACTGGCGCTAATATAGAAGTAGATTTCTTGTGGGGATGCAGTCAGGTTGAAGGGCTTTATTTCAGGTAAACTCTTTGAAATTCGTCAAGTTTTCGGCTGTTTATTGCCTTCCTCAGGACGACTAAAATTATAATGAATAACAATATGAAATTGTATAGTATTAAGGTACTTACTAACAACAATAAAATTAATATAAATGAGGAACATAAAATATTTTTTTCATGACAGTGACAATTGTATAATATTTTAAATCAAATTGAAAATTTTTTAATACTGAGTGATATATCATTATTTTTGTTCAATCTCAGTAAATATGTATGAATTTAACTTAGATTGTTCAAATCAGTTCTTTTATTCATTGATTGACTATTTGAATTGATATGAACCATTTCCAAGGAAATTATTATGGTTACATTATTCTCAGCATCTTAAATGTGTGTATTATTATAGTCAATTCGATGGTCTTCCTGATTAACATGTTCCGAAAGTGCGCATGAATTGACGTTTCGTTAACAGTTACACCTATGGGATATAATTCGACTATTGATACTTCTGGAGGTTTGGCCAATATATTTTTTGAAACAATCCTTACAAGGGATTTCATATACAACATTAGACTTTCGGTAATTTTTTATGGGACTTTTCACTTTAGTGTGTAATTTTGAAATAGTTTTTATATTTTTTCTAGCAATTTTAAAGTTTTCATTCTTCAATACATTGATTAATTTAGGAGTAAGTTCATGGATATGTGGGAGTGATCTAAAAAGATGAGGTTCTATTTAATTTATTATGGGAGTTATCTGGGATCTTTGGAAGACCAATGAATTGGTTTCATTGAAAATTAATTTATTAATTGAGTGTTTGAGATATGAATTTTCTAATACGAGTCTTTGTAGTTCGATTAAATCAAATGGTACAAGAAACCAATATGTAGTAAAAGATTCATAAATTATAATTCGTATCACCCACAAAAAATGAAAATAGATTTAGTGATATCTATGAAAAACAGAATCTTAAAAATCACTCATCCTAGTTTACAACAAGAATATTTAATCGAACTACAAAGGATGTTATTAGAAAATTCATATCCCAAACACCTAATTAATAAATTATTTTTCAATGAAACCAATTCATTGGTCTTCCAAAGATCCCAGGTACCTTGTAAATTTATTTTCGATCTCCTCTTTGTGGCTTTGTTTGTTGTCACCTAGATACCAATTTTCCTTCCTCTTTTTCATTTGAATTTTTGAATTCGCGCACCGAATTGTCACATTTCACTGTTTGGGTTCATCTTATATAATTTATATATACAACTATTTTCCCATTCTTATTACTATTTACAAATTTCAATAATAATTACTTATGACACCACCCCGTTGTTATTCTTCACAATTTCCAATTCTCCATTTGACCATCTATTCCCTGATTGGCTATTCTCATCAAGAAGTTTGCTGTTCTACCATTGGCTACTTTCAGTTATCTACAATTTCATATACTGTATGTTTCAAATTTATAAATGTGTTTATCCTTAAAATTTCTAAACTGCTTTTTTTTTCTTTTTACCAATTATGGGTTATAATCATTATGACAGTGTATGAAATTGATTGTGTTATAGTAATTTGACATTTTTATCTATCCATATTATACATAGGCTTACAAAATCCATAGAACTTCCAAAATTATGTAAAAACAATCTCTTGAAACTAATAACTATTTAGTAATTATTCTTTTTGTGTTTTTTTTTCCTTTCAAAACTCATAACTGGCACAACATAACATAACAATATATATATATATATATATATATATATATATATATATATATATTGTTAGGAAATAATAATCGTTGTTAATTTTGCTCCGCGTTGGAAAACAATTGTTATAGTTTGGTAAGAATATTTATTGTTACGATTTGATATGATAATTATTTTCGCTCCACTTTGGGAAGCCAATTGTGATATTATAATATGATAGTTATTCTTGCCCTTACTTGCCCTTATGTTGGTACCAATTGTTCTGATATGATAATAACCAATTTTTAATTTTGCCTTGCGTTAGGAGACAATTGTTATGTTATATCAATCACTAATTTTGCCAAATTGTTATGAAATAATAATTGCCAGCTAACGTTACTGTTTTCTTGCCACGTTGCTGCCAATAGTTATTACCCTTATTTGCCTTCATGTTGGTTGTCAAATTGTTATAAATAATAATTGTTATTCTGCCCTTACTTTGGATGTCAATTTGTTATGATTGTGTAGAATATAATAATTTCCATTTATATTTATATGTTTTGTAAAATTATTTCTTCCACCCAATACCATAACAATTTTATTGAATGTATGTGAAATTTTTATTATTTTTACTCTTTGTAATTCTTTTTCTCACCACGACTAAACTCAGTTGGAACGCCTCCGCCTCAGGAGTCGGTATTGGCAATAGAGCCACTGCATGTCTTGATGACATTCGAACTATTTCAGTTCAGTCTTTATAGGTGAGATATTAGCATATCATTGTGGAAAGTAAACCAGAAATTATCAAAAACAATTATTTCCTCCATTCAGGAAAACTTAAATTAACCTGACCTGCGATAGATAACGTATAACTATGAGCAATTGACAAATTTTCATAAAATAATGAAAAACAGTGATGGATATTGTAAATATAACCTCACTTTTTCCTTTTGTGTTGGAAGAATTCTTTTAAAGTTCAATACCAGATTATATAAAGTCCTTCAGATATACGAGTTACTTTGTAAAGTGATTTAGTTTGTGATGTGCAGTAAAAGAGTTTATACCTGGAGCTGGAATGTCGCTGATGCAATACCTGGCATAATCTGAAATCCTGTTTCATCCACTCCTCTCACGAACTCTCCATTGCAAAGGAACCATTCAAAATTCCCAAAATCAGCTTGGACAAATTTTCATGTGGAGAACAAAAGAGGTAATCTTCTTTTATCCTTTTTTATTTTGTGTCGAAATTATCCAGTGGTTGAATTGGTTTGTTATTGTTGGAAAAACTACCTTGTCATTACTAAAAATCCTAAATTTATTTCTCTCAAATTTTGAACGTGGCTTCTTTCTAAAAGTTTTTTCAATCTCCTCCTGCTTCGTTTTTTCTTCACCTGGATACCATTTCTGTTTTGTCATTTTATATTTGAATTTTCAAAATCGCGCACTTTCTTGTCGCACTTTCACTAATTTGGTGTTATTTGAGAAAACTTATCAAATAACATATTTTACATTTCTTATAAACTGCATACAATATCTGATCATAATTATCTTTGACGTTTCTATGTTCTTACTTTTCCACAATTTCAAATCTTTCATCCCACCATCTCTGTTCCCTGATTGGCTATTTTCATCAATAAGTTCCTTGGTCTCCCATTGGCTATTTTAGTTGGATGCAATTTCATATACAGTATGTTTGAACCTTATAATTTTGTTGATGACATTTAATCCAGTATAATTTTGTAAATCTAGACTTTTTGTTGTATTTCAAACAATTATATGTTGTAATCATTTTTGAAAATGCAAGAAAATGATTGCATTATAGTATTTGCATATATTTACCTATCAATGTTATACAGAGGCTTCATAAAGGAAATAGAATCTCAAAAAAATATAAAAACAATATCTCATGAACTACTAGCTATTAAATATTTATTATTTTTGTGGTTTTTTTAAGAAATTATTTCTTTTTCACCTTTAAAATATATTACTGGTCCTTCCTAACATAACAATATATATATATATATATATATATTTATATATATATATATATATATATATAAATATATATATATATATATAGAAGAAGGGTAGTCTCGTGACTGGACTGGTTGAAAATAACTATGAATTTGAAATAAACTTTGTAGAAAGGATATTCCTTGAGGTTGCAGTCAAAATAATGGCCTATGAGAAAAAGAAAAACTCTTTCTTATTTAGTCAAGCTTTCGAAAATGTTTATTTTCATTATCAAGACAAGTAAGGTGAGGTTAAGTGAAGACAGCGAACTAATCACCATTTCGTGATTGAGGAACTTTTCAAAATCATATCACTATGACCCACTACTAGTAATATATATAAAAATTAAACAATGGCACTCGCACATATTGTTTTAGATACTTAATTTAAACACTTTAAAATTTGAACAGGCACAATAATTACCACATGCTTCAACCATGTTCGAAATGTAAAAAAAAACTGAAAATTTGAGCCCTTAATATTAACATTAATACTTTCCCAGAGCGGGGAAATATTTACCATTTGAAAACGTCGATTTTTGTTCTTCAAATATCTATTTTCGATTTTTGTTCTTCAAATATCTATAACTCAGCGGCATTTCATGCTCTCATGTCGTACCAGAGGGCGATTTACTCAGGATTGTATGCTCTACAAAAGTGCCATTTGCGACGTAGCTGTAATCTGCACTTGTAAGATTGTACGGGTCACTAAATCTGATTTTTGTACAAAACTCTACTTTTTCTGATGGTACTCCATGAATGACTGGATTTATGGAGAAGAAGTGAATAACAATCATAAGGAAATTATTTTTCTACAAAGGCCCATAAACCGATTTGCAAGATTGGCATTTCTGAGGATTAGTGAACCGTACAATCTAACAGGTGCAGACAACAGCTACGTCGCAATGGGCACTTTTGTAGAGCAGGTAAACCTGAGTGAATTGCGCTTCGGTACGATATGATATCATGAAATGCCGCTGAGTTTAGTATATTTGAATAAAAAATCAAAGTTTACGTGTATTCAATGGAAAATCTTCCACGCTCTGGGAAGTACTTAATGTTAATATTAAGGGCTCAACTTTTCGTTTTTTTTTTAACACTTCCAACAAAGTAATCGGTTGGGATCAGAAAACACAAAAAAACTGTAAAAAACTCTCTAATATATATATATATATATATATATATATATATATATATATATATATATATATATACATACATATATATATATACATACATATATACATATATATATATACAGGGTGTCCGGTAAACCTTGTACAATATCGGCACTGCTGATAGACCAGGTCATGACTGTTCAGAATATCAAAATTTCACCTCGGTAAAAATCTCACCGTTCTCGAGATAATGGGAATTTTATAAATTTCTAGAGAATCGCTACCTCACCTCGGATTTTTTGAGTGCTATGTCTACAAATTGAGACTAATTCAAATATCTTTGCTGCTGAAGATTGATGATGAGTAATGCTTTCTTACGTATAAAACAGTTTTTCAGAAAGTGATAAATTTTTTCGAAAAATAGAGGTAAAATGCCAGATTTGAATCCCACCAATTTTTATTAACAAAAGTTTGACATTATTGTCTGAAAAAAAACATAACCACGTGAAGGTGGACATTCATAACAAAAGAATGCCCATTTTGTCCAGACTCTACCATGGTATAAAATGTACCGAAATTATTTTCATATTTCCATTGAATTAGAGTGTGGTTTTATTCTAGACTTCCATCAACTTTTATACTTTCGCCCAAAAAGTGTTGTGTTTTGATTTTAACAAGATAAAGAGTGGATATGATAATTTATAATTACGAATAAATTGCTTGATAGCATCAAAGAGTATTTTCACAAAATGAACTTTTTACGTAATCAGCCTAATAAAATTAACATCGAAATTCAATGGTCGATTATACGACATGGCACCAATTGATACATGAATTCTTGTTATAAATGTCGCAAGTGTCCAACATCCAGATTCCAACGAAGTTTCAGAGATCGACAGATATATTGCTAAACATGATTTTTTGCGCATCTTACTTTTGTCCTGTACCAGATTTTTTTTACACTTTTTGTTTTTATCTCATTACTCAATTTGTTTCATCCTTTTTCACCATCATGCCGTACACACGTTATACTCCCCGAGAATATGCGCAAATGCACTACATTTATGGTGAATGTAGAGGTAGTGCTACTGCTGCAGCTGCACTTCATGCAGAACGATATCCGAATGCATCACATGCAAGTTCTCGTGTTTTCATAAGAAATCACAACTCTCATTTGGAAGGCAGAATTCCTGGAAATCGAGGTGGCGAAGGTAGACTGCACCACGATAATGATGAAGAAGTACTGCAAGAAATTGATGAAGACCCACGTATTTCTGTGAGAGAAATCGAACGCGTCCAAGCATTACTTAGGAGGGACTGCCCGGAAGAGTACGATTCTGCCGTGAAATGTTACGAAGAAACCGTGAGGATCCGAACTGTTTCAATAAAATTCTGTGGTCAGATGAATCTTCATGCAAACGAGATGGATATACGAATATGCATAACTTACAAAGCTATAGCCTAGAAAATCCGAATTCAATGGGGAAGGACAGATCACAACCACAGTTCAAGATAAACTTATGGACGGGAATTTTAAATTGCGAAGTAATCGGCCACAAACTTTGAATGGCAACATTTATCTGAATTTCTTGCAAAATGAACTGCCTCCTCTTTTAGAAAATGTTCCTTTAGTACTGAGACAAACAATGTGGCTTCAAAATGATGGCCACCCGGCGCATTACGACGTATGAGTTCGGCAATATTTGAATCAAATGGATCCACCACGATGGATAGGACGACGTGGCTCAATCCTGTGGCCGCCCAGGGCAGCTGATTCAAATCCATTGTATTTTTTCTACTGGGGCAATTTGAAAGAACTAGTTTACGCCCACCTCTAACTGACGTGGAACAATTTTCACACTGCCGCTCAGAGAATCGCTGATACGGGGGCTATAACGCATTTGAAAAGGACCTTCTTGAGAAGATGTCGTATCTGCATAAGATTGGGATGGGAAACAATTCGAACATTCATTGTAATATTATTCAGTGCGATGCCGAACAATCGATATTGTGGTTCACATTGTATGTTAATTAAAGAAAACGTTCAATTAGTATTTACTTTTTTACATTTCATTGAATGCTTCTGAGCAATTGATTCGTTACCACTCATAATTATTTCATCTTGATAAGATGAAAATAAAACACATTATCCACAAAGTCGTAAGAGTTGATTTTAGCTCAGAATATCACCACACTCTAATATAATCGGAATACCACTCCTTCCAAAAATAATTATAACAAGTTATATACCATTTTAGAGTCTGGACAAATTGCTCAATTTTTTGTGTTACATTCCCATCTCCACATGGTTATAGGTTCTTCAGACAATAATGTCAAAGTTGTTAACAAATAATTGGTGGAAATTAAATCTGGCATTTTACCCCCATTTCTCGAAAAATTGTATCAATTTCTGAAAAACTGTTTTGTACATCTGGAAGCATCACTCATCAGTAATCTTCAGCAGCAAAGATATTTTGATTAGTCTTCCTTTGTAGATATGGCACTCAAAAATCCAAGGTGAGGTAGCGATTTTCCAGAAATTCAAAATATGCCCATTATCTTGAAAACGGTGAGATTTTCACTGAAGTTAAATTCTGATATTCTGAACAGTTATGACCTGGTCTATCGCCAGTGCCAATATTGTAAAGGTACCGGACACCCTTAAATATTTTTTTTTTTTATATTTTAAAATATAAGCAATATATATATATATTCTATATTTATATTATATATATAATAACAGGCTAACAGAAAACAGGATAACGAGATAACGGGATAACTGGATAATGGGAAATGGGATAAGGAGATAACAGGTTAACGGGAAACCGGAAAACTGGCAAAGCTAGATGGAACAACACAAAAAAAACATAGGCAAAAGTACAAATTCCATGCGGACGAAGCCGTGGGTACCAGATAGATAGAATAATAAAAGCAAGTTGAAAAAATTTGGAGTTATTTTAATTTACTATACCTTTGTAGTGCCTGTCATACAAAAATGTTTAATAACAATGGATGATAAGTTTTAATACTCACTTTCGGTTGATGTTTCAGATTCGATGTCTTCCGTTTGCGTAAGTAATAAGAGACCAAGGAATAGGAATAGTTTTGCGTACATATTTGCTCGTGGCGAAGCTCGTTTGTAACCTGAAACACTTAATATATACTGCCAAATATATTGGCATAATACTCCTCCACACCGATATTTTTAATCAATATGAACATGATATCAGTAGGCGATTGTGCCCCCTCACAGTATTGTTTTAAAATTATCAGATATACGCCCATTCACAGAATATACGATACAATCTGAAATACTGAGTCTCTATTTATATATTTATATTATCACCATTTACCAGGACGCGAGTCATAAAAGTCCACTGATCAAGGCTATGGTCGAATTATCATATCAAATCATATTGAGTTTCAACCCCATGAGACTTCTTGAAATGATGAAACAGCCCTCCAACTCCTTTTTTTGGGCCGAAATACGATGTTCACGAACATGGTGAATTTCTTTTTCACCTCTGTAACCGTGGTAATACATTTTCTTGAATATGTGCCTACAGGCGGTCCTAAGAAAGTAGCTTATTAGATGTTTCTGAAAAATGAAAAAAAATATGAATCAAAATTTTTGTTCATGCCGTTGGATCCTGCGATCTAACTCCAGAAAATATATTAACGGTTTAGGTGTTGCCACATATGCACCTAACAAACAACAACTTTGATTGATTTGTTTGAAAATATGAACAGGATGTTCATAAAATCAGAAGTGGAATCATCTGCGGCTGAAAGATAAACTTCAGTCACTATCTTCCATAGTTCAAGATAACTTCTTGTGGGGTATTCATGTTGAAAAGAGAAACATTCTCAATTGAATATGAAGATCGTGGAAGCGTAAATGATTTTCGTTGACCAAAATGTATTAAAGACCTATAGTGTACCAATGATTTCTGGTGAGTACTCTCTTTAGAAACATTCTTCTTCGCCTCATTCATCTATATGAGTTCTAATGGACTGATGAAAAATCATATAACTATCTGAATGAAAATACATTTTTCACTTTCAGATTTTTTCTCTTGAGTTAGGGTCCTTTCTCATTGTCAATCATATGTAATTCAATGTCCAGCGTGGCTTCAGCCGTGGAAATCGTTTTCTATAAGATATTATGAAAACTTCATTTTGATAGTGGATTTTTCAATTCCCAGAAAAATATTTATATTCAATTGAAATGTTTTTCTTTTGAACAACTTCAATATTTCAGAAGAGAAATTTTGTGTCGTGATAAACATGCAGCTTTTTATAGCCCCCCCTTGTTAACTTTTGAATGGTCCGACGTAGACCAATGAAAAAAAAAAGTATTGTATGATATCACCAATACTATTTTTTGTAATGAAAGACATTGTGATTGCCCGATAGATTGCGCGGGGGGCACATCAACTTAATTTTTTTTTTAAAAACATGGGGAGTCACAATTCCGTGTTATCTGAGATTTACAGTTGAAATTTGGAATTTCCGATTTGATTTCATTCCTCGACTGAATGCCCTATATATTTTGACATTTCAGGAATCTTTGAACGATGATAAACCTAACCTTTTGTTGAATTTCAATATTTCTCAATTTCAGTCCCGTCTACATACAATGTGTACATCTATATATTTTATAACTTTCTATCACTAGCTTATGTTCGCGTGGATTTCGAGAAGATGGTACTTCTTATCTTATTTTTTTATCGATGCAATGAATTTGCAGATATAATTTCGATAAATATGGCACTACGCCTCATTCATCTTTCCTCAACGTGAGTTTATTTAGAATAATCTATATTAATGCAGTTGGAATTTTGAGAAATATCTTCCCCAAATTTTGTTATTCCTTATGCTGATTTTAGGCTATAATCAGTTTGAAGGAACATTTTTATGACTTTTTCATCTATTTATGTTTTCGACCTGTTGGCAAAATGTCTGATATCCCAATTCTCGGCTTCCAAATATCCATAGTTTTTTTTTCAATACTAGTAAATCTATCGAAAAAAAAATTCACCTATGCTAATTTGGCGCCGACCTATTCGAGGAGTCAATAGGATGTCAATTATACCAATTATAATTTTCGTTGGAATAATGGAAGAAATTTTGTTTTCTCTAACAGTTGAAATTATATGAATCATTCAAATATTTCTAAAAAAGTTCCAACTTCTTAGGTATATAGCAAAATCTTGCAAAATTTGATTTTCCTATTTCTATATTATTTGATTATAATCTGTTGTATAGTAGGTGTCATTTACGCTGGGTGAAAATTAAGGCATGGAAAGAATCGTTGATTCGAAAAAAAAATCAGATTCAAAGAAACATTTTTGTGTAATAGGTTGTATCAGTTTATGTTGAGTTAGATCAAATAAAACAGTTTGCAATTACCGTAATAATAGGTTTAAATTGTAACGAAGCATTTTTCTACAGTTCCGGACTACTCGAGTTTATTATTAATTCCGGTCAGGCAATAGATTTTAGTCTTAGTTTATGAAGTAAATGTAAATACCCAGAGCAACTGGAATGAACATTAAAACCCATCATGAAACAAGGCTATGTTTTTCAGTATAATACAAAAAGGAAGAAAATATTTTCGTATTGTTCTGTTGACGGGGTGAAAGAAAGTTAAACTCGCGATTTTTGGTCCAAATAGTGAAAAAAACGGACGAAAATAGCGCTCTTCTTAGATATTTCTAATCCCAATTTTCTGCTAAATTGGGAAGCTATAAAAGGCGATATGTAGTTTAGCATCGTTCTCTTGTTCCTGCTGTGCTTCCGGAAGCTCTTGTTCCCTGCTATTCTTCCGTAGCTCTTTTCCTGCTCTGCTTCCCGAAGTTGAACGTCGATAGATAACCCCATAAAGAAATACTAGAATTGTTTTTCAGAAGCGTTGAGGTATCCGTGAGTGAGGCTTACTGTATCATTACAAGCTTTTATTTAGTTTCACCTGCCCAATGTGTGAAATCAATCTTACAAGTTGAATTTGACCCACTTCCAGTTGTTCGATCAACGTGAAATTTGGCAGGTGTTCATAGATCCCGTTACAATGCATTATAATGGAGAAAAATATGGCCGCTGAGGGTTTTTTGGCCGATTCGATTCAAAATTGGTATGAGGGGTTTTCTGGGTAGAGATTGTATTTTTTTGTCAAAATTCATAAATCAAATGAGGCTCCAAATGGCCGACGATCTCTGTGATTCGAAAATTCATTCAAAATTGGTATGTGGAGTTTTCAAGGTAGGAGATTATGAATTTTTCGACAAAAGTCATGAAATAAAAATGGCGGCCGGCTCTCAGATATCTAACAATATCTGTGATTATGTTCCGATTCTATTCAAAATTCAAGCGGGCGAAAATAATTTCATTTATCTCAATAGTATATACATATCACAGATTAAATTGTCTTGCTGTACAAAATATGAGAAAATATACAATACATATACACATAAATACATACACAAATATATAAATATATATATATATATATATATATATAATTATGATGATGTAGGTGGTTCCTTTTATTTTGTTTTTTATTGATTGATTATTACCATTATCATTTTATTAACCACTGGTCATCACAATAATTTTGCATTTGTTGAGATAGTGAGTTCGATTGATTTGATTTATTATCAATTATATTTGATTCTTTAAAGAACGATACTAATCATAACAATAAAAAGTCCGGCGATGCTGTTTCTACTCGTCTTCGAACACCATTTTACTTTTCCTTTGTTACCTTATTCCAGCTCAGTCGGTACGCCTATGGAGATATGATCATCCTACAGCTCGGCAGATTTCATTTGCGCCATCTAGTTGCTTTGTTTAAAGTAAAGTTATTGTTTAATGAAAATATAGTTCGTGATATGATCAAGTGATGAATAACGAAACAGAAATTAGTTAAATTTGTTTTTTATTTTTATTGAAATCAATATTTCCGAAGTTTTCAAACTCCCACTCCTGTGATATCTAGCTTATATTAAATATAATTAAATCTATTATCTTGAAAAAATCATCACATAACTTGCTCATGCGTAATAGAATTAATGAGCAAATAAATATTCACTGGTTATATTGACAAAGTGGTCATACGTATGAAATAATGTTCACCACTGTAGATAAATATTACCAAAAACCCCAAGAAGTGTCTAATACCAATGATATCACTTCGTTTATTTGTGTTTTTGAAAAGTACATGTAGTTCGTTGCGTTTGTGCACTCACGAAGGCTCCTGGCTGTGGCCAGTGCTATGGAAAGTGAACCTGTCCGACGTTGGCACCCTTTTATTGTTAGCTTTGTCCTATGTGGAATGTGATCTGGATAGCAGGTCAGTGTTTTCTTGCTCAAATAGTTGAAGATCGTTTCTCCATTTGAATTATTCATTGGAATTGCTCTCACAATTGGTTTCAGCTCATTTGGATTATTTATCTATGAAAATTTTTTCTTACGTTTCTCCAAAATTAAATTTTCTCGACCCCTGTTTTCTTTTTTCCATACCAACCATCAATTTTTGCTTTTGGGCACCAAATTTTAGTTTCCACACACTTTTAAAAACAACTTTTCTTATTCTACACCGAGAAACTCATTTTATACAAAGCTTATATTTCTTTACTTAATATTATCTATTCAAATTGGTTATATATTCTTATTCAACCATTTTCTGGTTTCAGATTTAATATTTTATCATTTTTTATGAGGAATTATGTCCTTGTCATGTTCCCTTGAGTTTCTAAGTTAGCATACAGGATGTTCTTGCTTATATATTATTTTTATCTGTTTGAATTCTGAGATTTTCTCTGTAGATTTTGATGTCTATTCTTTTTATAGGTTGTGCAATCTGAATACATAGTTGCAAACTTATTGATGCAATAGAAAAGCTCCACTGCTAAACTCTTTCGATGAGCTGCGTCGAACATAAGATGGTAAAAGGCTTCAGAAATGCCAAGTGCACAGACAAATTGTAAAACCACCACAGCAGGTATTCATGTGATGTATAAGTATCATTTTATCAAATTTTCATTCTTTCAATAGTTAATATATATTTGATATCATAACAATCACCCTAAATGTATATTCAAGATTTTAATACTTGTTAGTAAGATTTAAATATCAATTTTATGACTTTTTAACATTACTTATATTAATTTCTTTTGTTTCAGATGCCACCTATCATTGGAATTATCTTCGATTCAACAAAGAACATTTGTCAAAATAACAACATTCATGATACTTAATACTTTATTTTTATATTTTGTACTGATATATCTTTTCAATATTGAAAACTCCCCTCAACATTTTACTATGAGGATCTATTGAACTATAACTATTGGATTCATGTAATTACTGGTACTTTTTTCAATTATTTCCTGTTTTAACATTTTCATTAACTCTTCTTCTACTTGTTCTCTATATTTATATGGAATTGGATAATTTTTGGATCGGAATTTTTCTGTTTCATTTCCTTATATTTTGTGTACATATTATTTCGCTATTTTTGATTCATACATAATTAACCTCTTATTAATAATTAATTATTATATCTTTCATTTTTATCATCACATTTATATTTCTTATATAAATTTCATTATTATTATTATAATTATCACTTTCATTCTCACATTCATTCCTCTCATACACAAAATATTGTTATCTATATTCACGTCTTTTTTTTAATTCAAAACATTTATTATCCATTTCTATAGCTTTTCTTTCATAATCTATTTTAGCTTTAACTTTTACTAACTGATCTGTACATAAAATCACATCAAATTCCATGTTTTGGACTACCATAATTGTATTTAATGTTTTATTATCTTTCCAAATTCAAATTTATGTATTGGCTTGTTTCCGCTAGTTTTTTCCCATTGATTTCTATCAAATTTGTTGTAGCATTTTTACTATCGTGTTTTTAATTTCAAGATTTCATTTTGGACTATTTTTCTTTATTGAATATGCTTCAGAACCAGTATCTATCAAAATTCTTACTCTTTTGTTCTCTATTTCACCTGTTAAAATTATTGAACCTATCAATTGCTCATTTCCCATGTTTTCGTTTACCATTATGTATTCTATAGGGTGTTCATAGTTATGTCTATCCAGCTTCACATATGGTTCTCCTAATAACTATATTGTTATTCTGATGTACTTGTTGTCGGTGTGTTATCTGGTTATTTTCCACCGATATATTAGTTTGTCCTTCCCTTTCAGTTAAATTTTAGGCATTATTGCTCCTTCTATGAAAATGTATGTTTTGTTTGATCATTAGATTCCTGGTTATTGATAAAAGGATTTTGTTGACCCTGTCTATGATAAGTTTGTCTTTGTCCATTATATTGATTTTATTGTGGATACCTGTTATTTTGATACTGATTTCTGTTATTATTATGATTATTATCATATTACTATTAATATATTGATTTCTAGAAGTGTTTGATATTCGTGTTATCATTACGATTATATGATTAATATTATAATTTCTATTCCTATTTTGGTTGTGATAATTATTATTATACCCATTACTTGGATAATTGTTTCCATTTGACATATTTCTATTATTACTTTGGGTATTCATGTAGGTACCTATTTTTATTGTTACAGTTTTGATATATGTAATTACTTGTACATTCCTATGTTGGTTGTTATTTTCCCAACTTCTATAAAATAAAGTTCTTTCTGATCTTAATGAATATTCGCTTAGTCTATCCATGGTTTTTATTTCATGCACATTTATTATTTCAAAGATCTCATGTTTAAAGTGTCTGCTTATAATGCCCACTATTTTTTCTCCTCTCATAACCGGGTTGGGGTATTGCAGCATTGCAAAAAGTTGCATGGCATGATTGTTATAATTTATACTCTTTTTCTCACCAAACTTGCCAAACTGTTATTGTCTCTACAATTAATTGAGCATTTTTCCCCAATATTGTTTTATGAATAAATTTCAAATCTTATTTTTATTTTTTTATTTCCTATTATTTTTTTTTAAATTTTTTAAAGTTATGGGGTATAATTTTTTTATATTGCCATCAAACTTATTATTTATCTGTACCTCTTGGCATGTGTTTATTATCCTATTTTCTATATTGCTATCTAATTTCATTTGCTCAATACTTTTATTTTCTATTCTGAACTTTCAAATTTTTTTGAAATTTTTTTTTTCTATTATTTTTTTTTTTTTTTTTATCAACTTTTTTATTGAGGATTCATACATTTTTCATTACTGTCGTCAATATATATTTTCAATACTTTTACTTGTTTGTCATTTTGTTCTATAGAATTGTAGATAATAGCTATTTCTTGAGTAACATACCCATAAAATGCTGTATTATTTTGTTAATATTGTCTCTAATTGTTTATGCATTTCTAAGAGTTCCTTTTTATTTTCTTTTGATTTCATTGTACTCTACTTCCCATTATTTCCATATTTTCTTTCACATCTTCTATTTTTCCTTTCAATTCATCTTGCATACTTTCCATATTTTCTTACCCACTTCTTTATTTCTTTTCATCACATCATTCAGTCTTTTTTTTTAATCTTCTCATCTTTGTCTCATTCCATCAATATTTTTTTTTTTTGCTATTTCTTTTCATGCTTTCTTTCTTTCATTTTTCTATTCGCCATATTTTCATTCATTCTAGCCATGTTTTCATTCACACTTGTTGAGTTTTCTTTCATTTCATCTCTCATACTTGCCATATTTTCTTTTAGATTCTCTTCCAATCTTATTGAATTCTCATTCATTCTTTCTTCAATTCTTGCCGAGTTTTCTTTCATGAATCCCATTATTTTTTGTAACTGACTGTCCCTTTCTATCCTTTCAATTTGTACTTCACTGCGTCTACATTACTACTCTCTCCTTGTTCCTGATCACCCCTCTCTCTACCTTCTGCACCTTTTCCTAAACCAATTTTTCACCATCTCCCAAATCCATTTCCTTTCACACTCATACAAATATGTCAATCCAAGAATTTTAGAATGTCAAATTGAGATTTTCTCTGTATACATTTTTTATTTCAAGCAAATATTTTTCCTATCAATTTCTATAAAATTTTCCCCCTCTCAAAATTAATCAAAATACTTGCTGATATTGGCTATTCTGCGTTGGGGGGCAATATTATTATGATGATCTGGGTTGTTTATTTTATTTTGTTTTTATTGATGTATTATTATTATTATTATTCTTATTATTATTATTATTATTCTTTCTGTCGTGCGGATATGTATTAATGGAGCTTTGGTTTTGAATTCACTTGGAGTCAATAAAGGTTGATTGGTGTGAATATGATAATAACTCTCTTGGAAGTTTGCATACATGTCATTGAATTATGTTTCAATCAAAGGCATATCGTTCCATCAGTCTGAATTAGATTGTCAAGAATCACTATAGTTCGATCAACGAATGCAATATTAAGGATGATCAGAGTTTCCAATTCCAAGATACTCTGGATATTGTTGAGAGTTGTCAGTGATCAAGTACTATATCTCTATCGACTTTCCTTTACCTTCTGAATGCAAATGCATGTCTAGGAGTTTCCATTCAGTAGTGGTTTACAGCGTATTCCGTTGTTTCATTCAACGATATATTCATGTCCCAACTTAATTTCAGGTATTCAACTATTGTTTTAATCTTGTTTATCCGCAATTGTTCTAGAATGCTAGGTGTTACATGAGGAATATTTCAACTTAGTTTGGTTATGTCAACTTTTGCTTTTTCCGAATCATCACTACTCGTCAACGCATCATAATCATGACTCTCACGAACTAATACTAACTCTTGTCTCATATTCAGGATAATTTTCCTGAAAATCCAGACAACAACTTGAGTGGAATACATACATTGAAATTTCCTTTCTCATCTACCAGCATTTTATCATCTGCACGTTTTGGGAACCAACCACCATTTTGTAGTAAAAACCTCTCATTTTCATTGAGAGATAAATAATTTTTCATGGTTGATACCAATCCAATATTTCTCACACTATCTACAACTCCACCATTCAATTCATAACGGAGCTCACGAAATAGATACGCTATAGCATTGTTGATGAACTTCAGTTTCTGAGTTGGAGTTCCATCAAGGCAGGCGAGCTTACCCTCTATATAGATGTATGAATTACAAGGTAATGTATAAGCATCCAAGTCTTGAATAGGAATTATCATTTCATCATTATGTTTAATCTCACTACTAATATAGGGTTGTTATGTGTGGAACTGATAATCATCAATCGTATTATCACTGAATGGTTGTCCTGTGATATGTAATATGTCCATTATATTAAAACTTTTAATCCTAACGACTGGAGAAATTGTATATTGTCTGATGTGGGTAATTTGGCAGTTTTCGTGATACTGTGTTTCTCTACACTTTCAATTTTCCTTTTATATGATTGTTTCGGTGTTGACTTTTCGAATCTTCAAACCATTTTCAATCGATCTTTTTCCTCAAATGTAAGCGGATTGTCACTTCTTCGTTCCGAAAATCAATTAATTTAAAATTTTGATCATTAACTTTGACTGTGATGTTATTGATTGTCTTGATGGTAATTGGGAAATACAAGATATTTTGAGGACTCTCTACTATTTTATACCCTCGTGGTACGCTTGGAAAAAATTGATGAATGACGTGTACTGGCTCTCCATTCACAAACGAACCCATTGCAATATTACAATCGATAAAAATCGTATTTACTGAAAGGATTTTTACTTCATGATCTGATGTATAGATATCAGTAGCATGAAGAATTCTCTCACCGAATCATAATACTTGTCCTATAGAATTATCAAGTAAAATTTATATTTGTATCCGTTTTAATGGTCACTTTGGATGTGAACCAATTTGGTGTTATTTTCGCAACACTTTCTTCATCACTATTGCTCATTTTTTCAGTTAGTAGGTTGATAATATCGGTTATATCATAAAAACCTTTTGGAATGATATATTGGAATTGGTCGACGTCACCCCATACAAAGACATTGTTAGATTTTGTAATATTTGGGATTATATTAAATGAATCAAAATTTGCTAAACTATCTCATATTCAAAATTCTCATCCAAATATAGTGGTGGGTTGAAATCATACTCAATATGGAGGATGGATTACTTAAAGTGAAAGTATAAGACATATTTTCCAGTGGTTGTTCATGATGAATGACTAAAATACATCAATGGAATTGGTTATATAAAAACAAAAGGTAGTAATGTCCACATCGATAGGAGTTGAATTTTTGCACAGTATCATAATTATATTCAATTGTTTTCACGTCATTATTACTAAAAAAGTATCTAATCACTTCGATTGGTGGTCGAAGATCTCCAAAACTATCAAAATATGTAACGTGTTCATTCTTGTTCACATATGCAGTCCAGTGGGTTCCTTTTCCGCATCAGTATCAAGATTGACTATCCACATTCTTTCTCTTTATTTTTCGTGGAGTTTGTCTCTCATAAAAACACCTCGAAAGTATGGAATTTTCAAACGAGTAGCATTTTCTTTGAGATCGATATTGGTTAATGCTCTGTGCGAGAAATCTTTCAACAGTTTTTTCGATATATTTGAGCTTACATTCCGTACCCAATGCGAAGGCGTAAATACATTCCATTTCCTTTTCGTTCCAGGGCAATATTATGTTTCTTTTGTTCAGCAAGTTGTTTCCTTTCAGCCTTCACTTTATTGACTGCAGAAGCAATGGAAGCTGCACCACCTCCTACTGCTCCCAGAGCTCCTAGAAGTGGTAACAACAATGGAAAAAAATCACCTTTTTGGGGGGTTTTCATCACTCTCTTTCTCCGTTTGATTTTTGGTTTCTTGGCAATTTTCAATTCACCTCCTTTCTTTTTTTTCGACGAACGTTTTTTTTCTGTTCAATCCCATACCCAATTTACTTCTCATATTCATAATATTCGATATTCCAAATGCTGTAATTTTTTCTCCCAATTTTGCGTCTGACGCTTTCAAACGTTCAGAAGCAACTGATGCTAATTGTTGGTCAGCGATATTTCTAGCTTTCATATCTTTTTTCTGGGAGTATGCAATATCATGTTGTTTACACGCTTCGTCTAGAGGATTCACACCTTGAGCACCTCTTGATAACCGTTTTTCTAACTTTGTTCCGGGTCCACAATAATTATATCCCGGAACGTGTATTTCTACAGGAAGTTTATTGATCGGAGTATTCAGCAGACCTCAACCTTTCTTTGTAGAGATTTGTATTGAACTAACAACCAACTTCTTTCTTTTCTCCATTATATTGATACTGGAATACTTTATATATATATATATATATATATATATATATTTAATATTATTATATATATACATATATATATATATATATATATATTTTTTATTGGTGCCCCTTTTTACCCATTTAAAGCACGCCTCAGCGTGTTTAAATCGAACTTTAAAAAACGCGCGTTTTTTAAAGGTAACCATGACAACATCAACAAATCAAGAAACGTGAAGTCTAAATGACAAATTTTTGATTATTGATCTGAGAGGAGTACCTTGTAATGTCATATAAAATATTACTCACAATTCGTTCATTTATATGTGCTCCTCCATCCATTTGATGAACTTTTCATATTCTATTTTATATATATCACTGATTTTCGCGGTATTAACCGATTCTGCCTCACTATTCAAAAAAATCGATATTAGAATAATTCATTTTGAGCTCTGTGACAACAAATATTGATCTTTGGTAACAAATTGCAAATGAATGTTTTTCTCATTTCCATGACAACGAAAGGTAAACTGATGTCACATCACGAATTCAACCTTCTTGCATTATTAGTTCTTATTTCTATTTTTGTAGTAATAATACCAGTATATATGATTTCAAAGTACACCAATAAAAAAAAATAACGTAAAGTATTCGTGGATAACTGGTCTTAAAAACACTTGCTCTATTTCGAGCACTCCGGCTGCGCCGTCGTGCTCGAAAAATCGCGCGTGTTTTAAAGCCCTTTTTATCCACTTATACTTTAATATACTAATATATATATATATATATATATATATATATATATATATATATATATATATATATATATATATATATATTATATATATATATATATATATATATATATATATATATATATATATATATATATATATATATATATATATATATATATATATATATATATATATATATATATATATATTCTTCGCGATATGATTCAGTTCAATACTACAGCTACCACAATGAAGATTGAGAAGCAACATATTGCACCACCCATTTTAAATTATGATGAACTTAACTTCGAAAACAAGTTTAGGAAACACGACACCCTCTTTGGAGGAGATTCCAAGAGAGGATTGCTCAGCGGTGCTAGTGGGTCTGGCAAGACGAATGTGATGTTATCTCTACTGGAGCAACCTCATGGTCTACGATTTACAAACGTGTATTTATATTCCAAGTCACTGTTTCAACCAAAATATAATTATTTGAAATTATTACTGGAACCCCTACCCGAAATCGGTTATTATGAATATACTGATTCCGAGGCTGTTCTCCAACCCTCTGATATCGACAACCATTCAGTCATAATTGTCGATGATGTTGCTACATGTGATCAAAATATCATAAAGAACTATTTCTGCAATGGCCGCCATCAGCATGTCGATTGTTTCTACCTCTGTCAAACTTATTCTGCTATTCCCAAACAACTCATCAGAGATAAAGCTAATTTACTCATTATTTTTCAACAAGATCTCACTTATTTGAAGCATTTATATGATGATCATGTAAGTGTTGATATGTCTATGGAAAAATTCAAAGAACTTTGTGCGTATTGTTGGGAGCAAAAGTTTTGTTTTCTCGTTATCGATAAAGATTGTTCCAGTACGGATAGACGTTATAGAAAGGGATTTGATATATTCATTTCTATATGAGTAGAGGAATTGTTTTCTGATGTTCATCCAATATGAATACTTGATTACAACATCAGTTGTTGCAAGCAAGGAGAGCTTTGAAACGTAAATATAAAAGTTCGAGATCCGATATCGCGACATCGCAAACACAATTAGGAAAAACATATGAACCAATTACACAACCTTTGAAAGCATTTTTATCTTCGGTTGGACAACCAACCCAAGTGAAATCAGAATTGAAACAGGAGATACCAACTCCTCGTCACAGTCATCAGGCAACACCTAAATAATTTTATAATACAACTCCTCAAGATTTATCTGCAGGAGAAGAAACATTCCAATATGATGCAAGTACACCACAAGACTTGGGTGAAAGCTTTTTCGATGGAAGTATGCAACCTCTGATGGATCCGCAAAACAATACTCGCGACAATTTGCAATTCCCTTACCTCGAGCATATATAGATGACAAAATTTCGGATACCGAAAACAAATTCGATGATACCTTTGGAATTTATTTCAATCCAGAGACGAAAAACTTTGCTATTGGTGATGCAACTGTGGGCTTCAATGGTGCGGATATTGTAATCAATGATACATTGACATATGAAGGAACTCCTGGTTCATACGAACTGATGTTCAAAAAACATCCATCGGGTTATCGGAAAACCGATATTGATCCATATATTGATATCATACGAAAAAGTCATGCACAATATCTATCTCCTGAAAGGGGGTTATCTACTTCTACTGCACCCAAGTTCTTCGATGTAATAAAACCACGTGTTACAACACTACATTCTATGGCTAAAGAACGAGACTTACAAAAAACTTGGACATTGAAAGACACCACATTGTCACCACTGCGTTCACGAACATCTTCTCTTCTTACTAGCGAAGCGAGATCGCGAATAGGGTCAGTATCCACTATATCTGCAAGGAGTAAAGTGCAACAAGTTACAGGGTTGACTATGCTTGATGTTACCAATGCACCTGTTGACTATAAATATTTCGATGATTTCAATGAGCTAGTAGAACGCTTGAAACTACTGGTAGCTGCAAATTCTGGTGGATACACGCGATTGAATAATGAAATCATGAGCATCCTTGAGGAGCTCCGTGAGGCTGGAAAAATAAATTAACAATATGATATTTTGTTTTCATTATGTGTCCAACCATAGCAGTATGCCTATCGATAAATTTGGCAGACATTTTCTAACCGCATTGCAACTACCCTATCCAACACCTGACATTGTGTCAGCGCTTCCACCACCCAGCACTCCTTTCTATATTTGGGATTCATCCTCATATCATAGCACCTGCATTCTCCATTTGGGAGCAACTCGAGATCTCACAAAAAGTGTTAGTTTTTTGTGTTGGATAATGGTACAACTTCTTACACATTCCCTGTGTCCGGTAATTCGACAAGTATTTGCACACACCCAGTGGCTGTATCGGTTTATTTGAATGACAACACTACGGATGTTGTTCCAGTCGGTAACCTTCTAGAAACATATTTAACTAAAGGAGATAAAATTACGTTTTCAATGGATCAGCAACAACACAACAAACTTTTTGTAGAAATTGTTCTTCAATGTCCTTTAATGAAAATGAATAAAATAAAAAAAGACGTAGTGAACGAATTGCATAAACCAGCCCGAAGAACCTTCAAACGGCAACATGTTATCATCAAAGGTCTACATGATCTTCTACAAGCAGATTTGGTGGAAATGATTCCCTACTCTGAATTTAATAGTGGTAATAAGTATATTTTGGTTGTTATAAACATATTTTCCAAATATGTGTGGTGTGAACCGGTTAAGAGAAAAACCGGACTCGATGTCAATACTGCTATGGGCAAGATTTTGAAAACTATGAGAGTTAAACCCAAAAATCTGCAAACAGATATGGGCAAGGAGTTCTATAATAAGCGTTTTAAAGCTGTCTCACATACTCTACTAGTTTTGTATTTTGTCGGTTCAATTTTTTGTTATTTATCGAACCGAATCATATATTATCAGGCAATCAATAATAGTAACATCATTGAGCACCACTCTCATTACTCCACTCGAGGAATGTTGAGATCAAATTCATATTTTTTATGTCAAATACTGGAGAGAATACAATATACCGAATCCATACGCTAATCAGCCATGAATATTATTATAATTGAACCTCATCCCAATTTTCTCAATCGAGTAATGCTCAAACATCTGCATATATATTTCAACAGATCACAAATATCAATGAATACCATGAACCGAAACCTACAATCAATAGAAAAGTCATTATCATGTTTCAATGTAATTCTTAAAAACGTGAAAACCCCGAACCTACTTCATATTATTTTTGCGACAAATATCAAACCCATTCGCCAATCAACAATCGTCATAAGATTTTGCTGAATCCCAACAATTTAATTCCGACAATCGAGGACTGTTGAGATCAAATTAATATAGGTACTTTGTGTTAAATACTGAAGCGCTTCATTTATCCCCTTCATCAATAAGTCGACGGAAAGATTAACGCTGCGGTAACCACCTTTCACCCGAATGGACCCTAGATTTTCAGAAATAGAGTACCTAGATCTAGGGAAAATTCACTATATATTTACATGTATTTATATGGGATTTCGGCGTTTTCTCCCTAGATTCTAGGAAAATTTTCACCAGATTTTGTGGTCGATGTGCTGGAACCGGCCTCGCATATCTACTTATATACACTGTTAATCTTTTTTGTAGAATCACAATTATGTTACAATACAACGTATGAGTGAAATTACAGATCGGTGTATTGCCAATACAAAATAAAATACAATTTGAGTAATATACATGTGTGGAAACCTACTGAGATGAGTCGTAATTTCACAATCTTCATGAAGTAACCCTGCACGTATTGTCATTTTACCAAACTGTTGGTCAGTTTTTATTCAAATGATTTGAAATTCACTACAATTTTAAGTAAAGCTACAAAAATATATTGGAACTGAAATTACTCTGAAGTCATTCAAAATATACAAATGAAGACCAACATGAGAAAATGGTTTGAGTAACGCGAAATTGGTTTTGAGAAAAATCTTTCTGAAAGTTCAAAATTCATAATTTTTGTCTTGCACAGCGGGCATGTGGCTTTTAAAAATGGTCTGAACCATTCTCACCACGCTGCTTGGAATTGAACCGTTCTTTCCCAGCACTACTAAACTTTTTTGTGTAATATCTATATGGATAAACCATGTTTCTCCGTTGGTGGATACGGAATTGGTAGGTAGCGCTAAAGTGCCAACAGTTAGCGGTCGTATCTCAATTTTTCATAAAAATGGAGTTAAACCGTTCTTTCCCCTGGGTCTTCAAATATTTTCAGTATTTTCATAACTCTTACTTGAAAATTACATGATATATTGTAATTAAAGTGGAATTTTTATTCTTCTTACGAATTTTCTATTTTACCAAACTGTTGGTCGGTTTCTAGTCAAAAGTTTTTGAAATTTACAAATATTGTTTGTGATTGATTTACACAATTTTTTGTAAGTTAAAAAAAAAAAATTTAAATTAAAAAAAATTAAAATAATATAGTTTTTTTACAACTCTGAATTGAAAATTGCATAATTTATTGAAATTTCACTGAAAAAAAGGAGTTTTTCTTACGCGTTTTGTGATTTTACCGAACTGGTGGTCGGTTTCCAGTCAAAAGTTTTTAAAATTTACAAACATTGTTTGTAATTTGATCTTCTACTCAGATTTACGTAGCAAACGTTGCTAGCCTGTGCGTGCTGGAACTGTGTCTTTTGTTTTCCCGGCTTTTCGGGACAATCGGCGTTGACACTAGACAACGCTGCAATTTTGTTACTGAAAATCACTGCTTTGTGTTACATTAGTGAAGGGTTTGATTATTCCACAGTCCACAAAAGTAAAGCAACTTTAACATAATAATTTTTTTATAATTGTCATTGTTTAAATTTGTGTTGATACAAAATCGCCTATTTGAATAGGGACAAAGTAATAATACTTCTGAGACTATTGCTGAAGTAACTGGAAGTAGTATTGGTCACAATCAAAGGCCATTTGTTGAAAGTTGAAAAAACATGAGCTGTTGGTGGGTAACTCAATAATAATCAATTTTCTATTTGATATCAGTAATTATTCATGCCACTCGCATCTGCAGACATCTGACCATTTGTCCGCTTCATCTATCAATTTGTAATGAGAACCAAATTTTATAGTAAATTTACGATGCAATATACTGAAATTACAAGACATTTTCAATCAAATTTTTTGACAAAATTACAACACCTGTATTGTAATATTATTAAACAAATTTCTGATAGATGTTTAGTAAAAATGCAACGAATATGTTGTGATTTTTAAAACTTAGTTGAATTAAATTGTATAGTGAATTTACAATGCAACATACTGAAATAACAAAACATTCTCAATCAAATTTGTGTAATAAAATTACAT
>JAFIRS010003753.1:0-115819 GCA_018342105.1 Gonioctena quinquepunctata | reverse complement strand
AAAAATTGACAGCCTGTGACTGACCACTGACCACACAACAGACAAACACGATTCATGTCAATGAATACAAAACATTGGTAATTATAACTGAGTTTTGCAGAAATAACAATTCACAAATCATAACCTCAATCGGATTGAAAAACATTCAAATTTTCCAATTGGTTGGAAGTTTCATAAGTTACATGTCCGTTTTCCGCATCAATGTGAAGGTTGCCTTAGGTTGGCGAATGCATTTTGTAATGGCCAAACAGATCCAATTCGTTGAACTATGTCAATTTGTCACCATCTATTGTGAAAAATTTGAAGTAGGACGCGATAATCTCTACTAAAAAGTCTTAACAAAATCGAATCAGTACATACACCAGGGTTTCTAGGCATCTTATACAAAAGTAACAATGATACTCAATCACTAGAAGAATTCAAACAACTCAGACAATCAATAAAAATTGCCATTAACATTGCACATACAAATTATGTCAGACAATATGAATCTGAAATGAATATAAACTTCTAACAAATTCTGGGTAACAATTAAAAAAAAACTGGTGAAGTACCTAATGCCATGACTTACGAAAGCCAGCTACTTACTAATCCATCGGATATACTAAATGGCTTTGCGGACTTTTTTTAGCAGTTCCTTTTCTAACCCTTCAAACTCAGACTCTAATACCACGCTGGATAATGAACCATTTAACTACTTGAATTTGAACATAGATAGCATGAAAAAGAAATCTCATCTGCCTTGACATCTATCAAAGCAAAACTCACTTCAGGACCGGATCATATCCCTACATATATTGTTAGAGACTGCGCGTCAGTGTTAGCTCGTCCCTTAACAATCCTAATTAATATTGCATTCGTTCACATACGATTTCCTCTATGTGGAAATGCTCTAAGGTATGTCCGATCTTCAAAAGAGGCACGCGAACTGACATCAAAAATAACAGACCCATTTCAATTATATGGGTTTCGTTCAGAATAAAATAATTTTTGGACTCAGATTGTTTTGCTAGCGGTCCAATCTTATAGTAAATAGAGCTTTCGAATTGATTCTGCAATCAATTGACAACACTCGTTGATGATTTATTGTAGTTACTGGCTGACCTGATAGACGTTGTGCTGCCCAAATTTCTATATTCCCTGAAAATATTTTCCAGAAAACTCTCGTTTCGCGTAGTATTTATTTTTTTTCCATGTTTTTCTTTGAGTTGTTACATCTAGGTTATGCTTTTGACTCTGCCCGCTTCACGTTATCCCGTTTTCCCTTCATCCCCTTATCCTCTTATCCACTCAACCCGTCATCCTGTTATCCTAATTTTGCGTTATCCCGTTTTCCCCTTATTCCCGTTATCCCGTTATTCACGTTATCCCGTTATACCGTTTTCCCGTAATCACGTTATACGTTATCCACTCATTCCGTTCTCCCGTTCACTAGGCAACTCCTAGAGGTAATTTTGAACCATATACCCAAGACCTCAACAGATAATGACACATTAAAAGATTCAAACCCTCCAAACGATATATATATATATATATATATATATATATATATATATATATATATATATATATATATATATATATATATATATATATATATTCTTTATTTTCTCGGAATAAGGGCCTTAGTCAGTCTATATATTTTGTATTTCATTAGACGTTTCGACACTGTTTATGTCATCTTCAGGTAAACCTTAGAATAATGTGGAACATGTAAAGTTAAAAACATAATACGGTACATAATATCAAATACGATGTTATGTAACGTATCATTGTAACGCTTTCCTGGAAAACTATCCACTTCCAGTGAAACGTACCTGCCTGACAACTCCTTTCTTTGAGGAGGAAAGAGCCGGGCCGTGGGTTTTATTTTGTTTCTTCTTTTTTTTGTGTTTTCAGGTGGTCAAACTCAAGCTATTTCCTTTTTTGGGCGCCAGTTGAATAATTTCAACGGGGAGGGGAAAATGGAATACAGAACAGTTCAGAATGGAAAATACCAATAATCATATAAAGTGTATTACAAAAAATTGCATATAAGAACAATATAAAAAATGAATATTTTACACACGGGTATGAAATTTAGATTTGTATAATCTCGACTTACGACTCGGAAGGAATCGGTATAAATCAAAATATATTTATATATTTTGGTGCCCTACCTAGTGACTGGGCTGATAAATAAACGTACGAGCTACCACATAAAAAATACAAGGTACCTCTTGGAATTATCTAGAAACAGCTGTTTTTAGATCACACTGAGTTCTTAAGAATTAGTGAATTTACATAAAACATATACTTTCTGACAAATAGGTAACTTGGTGAAGGATAAAGCTGATATTTCCGGGTTTGGTCCCTTTTCTTTCTTTCACGCTCTGAGGGAGAAAAATCAAACGTGTACTCACTGAGGGTCCCAGAATACTCTAGTATTGTACTTATCCCACTGCCGGGTGAGGTGTAATGCCGTTTTTTCAATGATAAGGTGTTTTCCTAGTGCTCTGCCGACAAACCACTTGCAGATTATTGAGGCTGCGGCTTCTGTGTTGAGGTACAGCTATTCCTCTATTTTGCACAAGACGGCCCTGGTTTCTCAAAATAGATCGTTGTAAAAAAACAATTGCTCAGTTGGTGCCTTGTAAACGGCACGTAACGGGGTGGTACAAAAAACCTATGGAAATCATTGTCAGCTATCGCCAACTCAAAAAATGTTGATATTACTGACCTTAGATGTTATGAGGTTTTTTCGACAACAAAATCATCCCATATGGAACATACAACGATGCAAAGACGTCGTACCGTATTGCCACTGTTTACCAGAATTTCTATCGAACTCTCACGTTCATACGACACCCAAAACGACAAAAGGTTCTCGAGCGAAGTCGATAGCTTTTTTCCTTTGCCTCGAGACCGGCTAGAAAAGGAATTTCCAATGCCATGGCCAACGGTGTACAGGGTGGCGCAAATAAACCGTTACACACCCCCTCTTGGTCATAAAAAAAAAGAAAAAAAAAAACAACAACAGCAACAAATTGTTTTGCTCAATCACTCACATCTTTCACTGGCCGCCATTCACGCCTCACGCATTCATACCATAGCATCACAACCGTCACTGATCCTCATCTTCGGATCCTCGATAACGTTTCAAATCCTTCATATGGTATTTTCCAACATTTTTACCATCCTTATCAACAAGCTGATAAACCAATGGTGATATCACCCTATGAACGGTACAAAGAATATAGGCTGGAGCCAACTTTGCGGCAAACCCTTCTGCAGCATTACTCAAAACATGGTTTTTCTTCCAAACCTTATCTCCTATCTGATAATTTTCTCCAGGGCGTTTTCTCAGATTGTATTGGCGTGAATTTTTGACGTATGCCTCAGACAAACGACTTCTAACATCCAAATAAAGATCTGAGAGCTTGTCAATTTCTTCGCCATATTTACTCCTATCTTCTTCGAAGGATATATCTCCAGGAGGTTGAATTTTTCCATAAAAGCTGCCCTTGGATGGGACATACCGTCCAAAATTCAGAAAGGTAGGTGAGTACCCAGTCACCTCGTGCACCGCCGTTCTAATTGCAAACGCAATCTTGTGAACTTCCCGGTCCCACGATCGATGATCGTTATCTTTCAGATAAGATCGAATAGCAGCACCTACAACCCTATTCACCCGTTCAACTGCATTGACCTGGGGGTGATATTTACAGTTGTAAAATATTTTTACTTCATATCTTTCTGCCAAGCGCCTAAACACATGTCCAGTGAACTGGACACCATTATCACAGGCCAGAATTTGAGGAGCCCCGTATATGAGAAACACCTGGTCCTCCAAGAACTTCTCTATCAGCGGAGCAGTCGCCTTCTTCAAGGGGTGGAGTAAACTGTATTTAGTGAAGTAATCGGACACCATTAACAGATACGAAAAGCCATCCTTTGATCTTGGTAGTGGACCTAGGATATCAACGGACACATATTGCCATGGAAAATTTACCTTCTTAGGTTGTCCCATTAACCCGGGTCTCGCAGAGTTTTCCACCTTCTGTGCTGCACAGACGTTGCACTTTCGCACATACTTCTTAACTTCCTGAAGCATTCTGGGGAAATAGTATAGTTCTCTGAGACGGTTAAGGGTCTTGAATACTCCTAAATGAGCCGATTGGGGGTCATCATGACAACTCTTAAAAACTTCCGAGCGTTTACTTTTCGGCACGATCACCTTCCATTCTGGGAAATTAGATCGAAAACCATAACTGAGGGGAACGTGTTTATACAAAATACCACCATCAATCTTCCAGTCAGGAAATTTATCTGGTGATTTATTGACCTGATCTAACATTTTGAGGTACCAATTATCATGCTGGTAATCCGTTCTAGCTACTTCGATTACATTCACCTCTAGGGGAGCTCTCGACAGCGCATCTGGGACGACGTTGAGCGAACCTTTTCGGTGTTCGATTTCCATATCGAACTGTGTAGTTTGACCGCCCATCGGGCTAGTCGGCCAGATGGGTCTTTGAGGCGGTTGAGCCATAGCAAGCTGTAGTGGTCAGTAATAACCTTGAATTTGACACCTTCCACATACGAGCGGAATTTCTCAACTCCGAATAATACAGCTATACATTCCTTTTCTGTCACTGTATATTTCCTCTCGGAAGATGTTAGGGTCCTACTTGCATACGCAATCACTACTTCCTGTTCACTTCCATTCATCTGCGTGAGTACACATCCAACACCCACATCTGATGCATCACATTGGATTGTAAACAGCTTGGAAAAGTCGGGAGTAGCTAGAATAGGTGCTGAAACTAATGATTCTTTCAATTTGTTGAATGCAATATCAGCCTCTTCGGTCCATTCCAGCTTCTGAGACTTACGCCTACCTTTCGTTAGAGCCGCTGAATTAAATGACACGAACCGTCTATACCACCCACATAAACCTAGGAACCTTTTCAGCTCGGTCACATTATTCGGGCGAGGATAGTTGACCATCGCCGTTACCTTCTGAGGATCGGTCCTCAGGCCTTCTGAATCCACTAAGAAGCCCAAATATCTCAGTGACGACCTACAGAACTCACACTTATCTATATTAATTGTCAAATTCGCTGATCTCAAACGGTTGTGAACCTCTGTCAACACCTTGATGTGCTCCTCGAAGCTAGGTGTTGCGATGATAATATCATCGAGATAAACGAACACAAACGGTTCTAGGCTGTATCCGAGCACCTTTTCCATCAGCCTTTGCTGCGCTTGCGCTGCATTACTGAGGCCGAATGGCATGACCGTGAATTCGAAAAGACCTCTTGATGGAATAACAAAAGCAGTTTTTTCACAAGATTTTTCTTCAAGGGGTACCTGCCAGAAGGCGGCCTTCAAATCTATGCTTGATAGATACCTAGCACCTGTGAGCTTATTCAGGATGTGGT
Source organism: Gonioctena quinquepunctata (assembly GCA_018342105.1). Classification (NCBI taxonomy): domain Eukaryota; kingdom Metazoa; phylum Arthropoda; class Insecta; order Coleoptera; family Chrysomelidae; genus Gonioctena; species Gonioctena quinquepunctata. Next base: position 110,396 of record JAFIRS010003753.1, on the reverse strand, counting down.
CCACGTGAGGAAGAGGGTAGGCATCCCTTTTCGTGAGGTTGTTCAACCTTCTTCCGTCAAAGCAAAATCGCATTTCTCCATTTTGTTTCTTCACAAGTAGGACCGGAGATGCCCAAGGGCTTGAAGATTCACGAACTATACCCAAAGCTAACATCTTATCAAGTTACTTACCAAGAATATCCAGCATATAAGGAGACATATTGTGATGACGCTGTTTCACTGGCTCGGCATCACCAGTATCAATTCTGTGCTCCATCAAGTTGGTTCTTCCTAACCTCGTACCTGACACCCAAGATAACTGCTTGAACCTGTCAACAACATCATCCAGTGCGACCTGCTGTTGTTCATCCAGTTGAGCTCGTGACTGAACGACATCTGCTGGATGGAATTCGCACACATCCGGGCAACCATGCACACAATCCAATAGTATACCATTCTCGTCCACGAAATACGCATCATTAACATAATCTATCACAACTCCAAACATCGTACAGAAGTCGCTACCTAAAATGAGGCTATGAGAGAGAGATGGTACAATAAGGACCTTCAATATTTTCAGCATGTGTCCTACTTGAACAGGTAACATCACGAACCCAGTTATTTCCTGCGAAGTCCCATCGGCAGTACTGATGCTTAATTCATCACTAGCTTGCGCAGATAGACAAAACATGTCGATTAAGTATAGTCCCTTCGAACCTATCACGGAATGACTAGCGCCTGTATCTAGTAGCGCAGTGAATTCAGTACCGAAAGTTGATACCTTAATATATGGTCTGTTATCCGCCTCTTTTTTCACCATCAACATGTTTGAGTGCAGTACTGTCTCATTACTCGACTGTGCGGAATGTTCCTCAATGATATTCACTGTTCGTCTATTTGATCGGCTTGCCAAATAAAAATTTTTGACGAGGTACTTCCATGCGCTCCACTCCGTTGGAGAAAACCTGGACTCTTTGTCCTCAGCCGGGGCTCCCGTTGTTATAGTCGACACACCACCGGACCTGTAGGCTTTTGGAACAATGGAGGGACGTCGGCCTACCTCGAAGCTCCTCCTACTCCATTTTTTGAACAATCCGGACAGTTGGGCTTGATCACTCCATCCTTTCCACAACCATAACATACAGGACGTTTCTTCTTGAGCCTGACTTCTGGACACTCACGTTTTATATGTCCAAGCTGCTTACATCCATAGCAACGCAGAGACATAACTGAGATTCTCGAACGTCCTGGACCACGAGTGCCAACATCTACTGGATAATTTTGACACTCGAGGTCAGGTTCCATTGCAGCGGCATGCCTTCTTGCCGTCCGTACGTGTCCGTCTCTTCTTCTGACGTTAGCGTTCTCCAAGCTTCGACACACTTCACCAAGCTGCTCAGTGGAGCCTATAGTCTGCAGAGCTAGGTGCATGTGATAATCGGGCAGCAGGTTCTCCCTGATTATTTCTAACTTTTCCTCTTTGGGGACATCTTTTATCAAACGTGCGAATAAATTTTCCATAGCAGCTATGTAAATAATGACGGGTTCATCCTCTCCTTGCTTGCGACGGTCTATCTGTTGCTTCAATTCTTTGTCGTTCCTCGGAGACAGAAAATCTTTCTTGAGTTGGGCTACCAGCTCATCCCACGAATTCACTTTCTTGATGGCATGTCTATACCATACCAAAGCCTGCCCACTGAATAATTCCACTGAGGAACGGAACAACTCCTGTCCTGTCAAACTACGTGCTTGGCTGAGTTCACTAACCTGCTCCAAAAATGAACTGACAGATATTTGTGATGTGGTGCCATCGAATTTCAAAGACCATTTGTGCAACGGATATGGCTTGTTGATAACGCTGACACCGCCAGCCTGTGAGGGACTTGTTGCAGGAGCTCCTTTCGAAACCTTCTCGTATGTTTCATCAGCTTCTTCATCCAAATTCGCTATTGAAATCAGCACACTGCCCCGGTAGTTATCTTGTTCAGCACTGCCTGTGGGAATACGCAGCGCTCTACCATTCATATGAGCTACTCTGCTTTTGATTCTCTTGTACACTTCGTTATTCAAGCCATTGAACCTGTCCACCAATTCGGTGAGCGATGTCATACTGTTGTCGATTTCCGTTTGTTCCGTTTCAAAAGAAGGGTTCTGCAGTGTATAAACCACGCCAGGCCTGGAGGCATCTTCCCTCAATTTTCGCCTGAGGAACTTCCTTTTCTGGCATATGTCAGCAGTACTAGTAGCAACTCCCCTCAGCTTCAGTTCGTAGTTCACTTCATGTGTTCTCAGGTTCTGTGGGTCCATATCATAACAAAACGACATCTTTGAATCACCCCTTATACGGGACGTTCGGCAAACAAATCAACTTTTACTGAGTATGTATACAAAAATCACTGAAACTTCGATACCAGTAAGCAATTACCGTGACAAGCATGTGACAAATATTGCTTGTGAGTTATTTCAATTTACAATGAACGTATATTGGCTCTATCACCTGATTTCCCAAAAGCACTATTTAATTCGAATCATAGAAAACTACCGTTATGAAATAGAAACGCAAAAGTACATTACGTAATTATCTGACCACCGAGTCCCAAAATAGTATTGGAAACACGCGAATTTGTTTCACAATCACCGCACCTATACACAGCATCAGCTACCATTCATAAGCAAAAACTGATTCGAAGATCAAATCCGAATTATTTCGAATATTTGTGCCACCCTGTTAATCAACAGAAATGCAAAACTCAAAGAAAAATACATTTGCACCATCAAATCAACATCATTATTAAAGTCATGTGCCACCCCGTACATATGGCGCTAACCTGGCTTTCTAATCTAAATTATATTTTCCAAAAAAATTCTATACCTTCTCTGGATACAAAAAACGAAAAAACTGTACCGCAAATTGACCAGAACCGCTGAGACGGCACAAAAACTAACGATGTTTTTCAATAAACGCCCAAAGCGATAAAAATTATTCCTGCAATTTAAATGGAGATTAAATTACTAGTTCTGCAATCGGTGTGTCAGCATTCAAAATGAATTCAAAGAAAAAACGCGATTCCTATGCTGTTCTGTCTTCCAAGGAAATGGGTAGGTTTGAGAGTGAAATAAAATAGCTTAATTATGTATTCAATTCGAAAGATGTTTTTTCGAAACGCCCTGACGTTGAGGCGCCAATTTTGTAACGCTTTCCTGGAAAACTATCCACTTCCAGTGAAACGTACCTGCCTGACAACTCCTTTCTTTGAGGAGGAAAGAGCCGGGCCGTGGGTTTTATTTTGTTTCTTCTTTTTTGTGTTTTCAGGTGGTCAAACTCAAGCTATTTCCTTTTTGGGCGCCAGTTGAATAATTTCAACGGGGAGGGGAAAATGGAATACAGAACAGTTCAGAATGGAAAATACCAATAATCATATAAAGTGTATTACAAAAATTGCATATAAGAACAATATAAAAAATGAATATTTTACACACGGGTATGAAATTTAGATTTGTATAATCTCGACTTACGACTCGGAAGGAATCGGTATAAATCAAAATATATTTATATATTTTGGTGCCCTACCTAGTGACTGGGCTGATAAATAAACGTACGAGCTACCACATAAAAAAATACAAGGTACCCCTTGGAATTATCTAGAAACAGCTGTTTTTAGATCACACTGAGTTCTTAAGAATTAGTGAATTTACATAAAACATATACTTTCTGACAAATAGGTAACTTGGTAAAGGATAAAGCTGATATTTCCGGGTTTGGTCCCCTTTTCTTTCTTTCACGCTCTGAGGGAGAAAAATCAAACGTGTACTCACTGAGGGTCCCAGAATACTCTAGTATTGTACTTATCCCACTGCCGGGTGAGGTGTAATGCCGTTTTTTCAATGATAAGGTGTTTGCCTAGTGCTCTGCCGACAAACCACTTGCAGATTATTGAGGCTGCGGCTTCTGTGTTGAGGTACAGCTATTCCTCTATTTTGCACAAGACGGCCCTGGTTTCTCAAAATAGATCATTGTAAAAAAACAATTGCTCAGTTGGTGCCTTGTAAACGGCACGTAACGGGGTGGTACAAAAAACCTATGGAAATCATTGTCAGCTATCGCCAACTCAAAAAATGTTGATATTACTGACCTTAGATGTTATGAGGTTTTTTCGACAACAAAATCATCCCATATGGAACATACAACGATGCAAAGACGTCGTACCGTATTGCCACTGTTTACCAGAATTTCTATCGAACTCTCACGTTCATACGACACCCAAAACGACAAAAGGTTCTCGAGCGAAGTCGATAGCTTTTTTCCTTTGCCTCGAGACCGGCTAGAAAAGGAATTTCCAATGCCATGGCCAACGGTGTACAGGGTGGCGCAAATAAACCGTTACATCATGTTTTTAACTTTACATGTTTTACATTATTTTAAAGTTTACCTGAAGATGATAAAAACAATGTCGAAACGTCGAATGAAATAAACATTATATAGACTGAATAAGGCCCTTATTCCGAGAAAATGAAGAATAATATGTGGTCAAGAAATTAAGAAAATATATATATATATATATATATATATATATATATATAGGAGCCCTCTTAAAATAGATCAAATATTTCAATTTTTTTTTCAAAATGATCAAAATTTGACATTCGGAAAATTCTAGCTTGAAATTTGAAGTTTCAAAGGTCGCTCAAGAATTTTTAATGTTGTGAAGTACTATATAGTTTAGACGTTTTCGAGCGACCTTTCAAATATTAATGTTAAGACTCTTCCTTTTTTCCAGAATAAAATAACATGATGTTGATCACATATAATCCATGAGACCCATAAAAATACTTATGAATATATTGTTACTAATATACTCAATTAATATGGGTAATTCAACTGAAAAAAATAATTTTTTTTGTAATACCTCGTTGTTCTTCATTCGAATACATGGAAATTCAATAGTGCCTACTTCGAAGGTAAAAAAAAACTCTCCGTGCTTCAAACGTTGTTGACGATACATCTGAACGTGCAATTGCTTGATGAAGAACAGAAACATCTTCTATTACAAGTTATTGAATGGAATCGTGAATTATAGCCTAACGCCAATGAAAATGGTGCAGAGAAAAATTTAGGGAAATGTTAATAATAAGTTCAAATGAGTTACTGAAGTTTCGAATAAAATGTTATTACCCAATACAATTGGATAGTCCTATTTCTTTTCACTTCAATTTCAATCTAGAAAAGGAAAAAAATACTTATTGATTAGCTTCTCTGATAGAATTTGACAAATCAATGCATTCACCAAATGTCCATTTGAAATGAAGAAAAAACGAATGGAGAACTAGGCATTGTGATTTACGGAATTTAAAAACAAGCAAATCATACATGGAATGTTTTGTTTATTTCCATGGTATAGATAAAATCACTGCAAAATACATATCGACACTCCCAGCGAAAAAAGACGTAACTCATTTATTATAATTTTTCAGTAGAGCCAAAATACTGCATTTATTTTTTCAGAAATTCGCATTGAAATTAATGGTATATTTAGGATTTTAGTATTGGTACATTAAGAAACCTATTTCCTTCGGGCATTTCCTGGAAATATTAAAGTACTCATAAATATACAGACACGTTGGAATTAGTGAATTACAACCTCTCCGTACAACAAGGTAGTAACCAACACAAACGACTTTTTAACAGTATAAATTATAATTTCTTTCAAAGTTCTGTCGTTCAAAAAAACGGATAAAAAAATCACCAAGCATTAAGTAAAACAAAACATAAATTTCTTTGAATTTTTATTTCTTAGTACTCAGTTGAGATATACAATAGTAAAAACGGGATAGAAAATAAATTAAACATCATTTTTTCATACTTTTAACGTCAACAAAACTAAGACTGAATTACACAGGATAAATCCCTAATGTGAATTTCTATTCCATTATTTATTCTCAATTTATTCCCAATCTGACGAATCATGTAAACTTTTCTCAGAATATTTAAAATTTCTGTAATCATTGTGACTAAGGTATTGCTCTTGAATTACAAATACTATTCAAATCGTTATATTTTTTTTTGAAATTGGAAGTGAACCAGTTTAAACAGGGGACATATCAGTTTAAGTGGTATATTCATTCTGACATTTTTTGACATTCTGGTCGTATTTTTTTTTCTGATTCAATGTGGTAGCTAATTTCTGATAGAAAGTCATAATTTAACACCGTTAGTCAAAACACACCGTTTTCTACCACATAAATATGAATTGAAAAAATCTAGAGAAAGCCCCCGAATACCATAATAAAACAGCTTCCTGAGTAATATAGCATAAGACACGAAAATGTGCCCTAGTTCTGATTCAATTCCCTTTATCAAAAATTCCTAATTTCGGTGATATTTCCAATAGTACTTGATTCTACTCATTAACTGCTTGAAACTTTGATTTTTCCAGTAATCATATCTACCACCTGTTCTGGTTTCTCTTCCTGGGGGGTAGGTTTCACATTTTGTTTCAGTTCTTCCTCTTTAAAGGCAGGTTCCACATTCTCCTTTGGTTTCTCCTCTTTGAGGCCAGGTTCCACAACGTCTCGTGGTTTTTTCGTTACAACAATAGGTTCAACGTCCTCTTTTGGTTCATCTCCCTTGATTCTAGATTCGAAAGAGATTTGATTCGGTTTTTTCTGTTCGAGGACAGGTTTCTCATGCTCTCCCGGTTGTTTTTCGTTGGGAGTAGGTTCCACATTTAGTTTTGGTCCTTTCTCTTCGGGGACAGGTTTAACATCCTGCTTTGGGTTCTCCTCCTCGTGACCAGGTTTCACAGTTATTTTCGGTTTTTTTGCCTCGACAACAGTTTCAACTTCCTCTTTTGGTTCATCTTCTTTGAATCTAGACTCGAAAGAGATTAGATTTGGTTTTTTCTGTTCCGAGAGAGATTCCTCATGCTGTTTCAATTTTTCTTCATTGGAAGCAGGTTTCACAACCTGTTCTGGTTTTTTTGTTTCAACAACAGGGTTTTTTACATCCTTTTCTGGTTCATCTTCTTCGAATCCAGACCCAAAAGAAATTGGATTTGGGTTTATTTCCACAGGCAGATGTTGTTGCCCGTCTGTTTCCTCACCCAATCTAGAATCCCCTCCATATCCAGCACCCTGATCAGGATTTGGTTCATAAGTCCCACCCTGTTGTGGATACCTTCCGTTTTCTTCACTTGCTGGGGAATATCTTCCATTAACCCCATACTCTGAGGGATATCTATCAGTCTCACCCCCGCCCAGGGAAAAACCTGGGCCCATAATCTGATCCTGTCCTTGGGGATGTTGTCCAGCTGAATTTACCAGTGAAGGGTTAGATTGTTGGTCTTCAGGTTTGTTCGTGACACCCATAACTTCTCCCATACCCATGTTAACGCCCCATCCTATTTGGCTGTTCACTCCGTAACTGGGATGGTTGCCATGAAGTTTGCCGATCTCCTTTGTAGCCAATGGACTCTCACCTACTCCTACGCCTTGGTTGAAATATTGGTTCTGGTTGGCACCTCCTACATTTGAAACACCAGTCTGGTAACCCATTCGACCTCGTTCATTGAAGCTGGGATACGTTCCAATCTGTTCGGCTTCACTTTTCTCGACGATGGTTTCTGTATTATGGGGTGTGCTTCTTTCAGTGCGGATATCATTTTCAGGTTTTATCCCTTGGTTGACGATTGCTGCAGAATATTCCTTCAGGGTTTGTCCAGGAAAGCTGCCAGTTATCAACCCAGGATATAGGAAAGGTGGATTGAGAGGAAAGTAGGGATAGTAGGGGTATGCTAGATTATTCGAAAATTGTCCGTGGATTTGAGAGGGATTTTTAATGGTTTGGATGTTCGTGATTGTCATCTGGGCGTTTTGCAAGAATCTGGGAATCTTGTGACCCAAGTAGGTGAAATGGCCGTTTATGAGTCCATTTATGAGTAGTTGAGGTTCGTCGCTCGTTCGATGGAGTTTATAGAAGGGGGAAGACCAAGCGGTTTCTATGAGGCACAAGAGGATTAGCTGGAAATGAAGAGAGTTGTTGATTATGGAAGATAGTGACTAAGGTTTATCTTTCAGTCGCAGATGATTCCACATCTGATTTTATGAACATCCTGTTTATATTTTCAACAAATCAATATTCAGGAGATTATGAAATTTTTGCTTTTTTTGTGTAATATACAATAGTTACCTCGATAGGCTAACAATTCATAGATACATTCAGTTATTTCGCTTTCAAATGAAGATGCATGATATATGAATTTGAAAAAAAATATCTCTCTGAAGGAAAATGTGTGAAAACATTCAGTTTGGAATAATTTGAGAAAAAACCGGTTCGAAATGAATTGAAAGAGTATTATCAATAATTTGATAAAACTTATTACGAAATGAAGAATTTGTCTACAATATTAAAAGAGAACTGTTACCATATTCGTCATTTGACGAGCGGAATTCTCTCATCTTAATATGAAGTTTGAAATTTATGGATTTTCATTCATTCAACCAGAAACTATTCCGTTTGCTGAATATCTGAAGAAAATATAACTCTTTCAGTTCAAGTGTACCCCACATACATTTTGATATACGGGGTGACAATGGAACTAGTGCCATGCCTATATCTCCTCCACTTATCAAAAGATTCGAATGAAATTTTGTACATGGCTATGAGACACAATTTCAATTTGTCAAACATATCGAAAACCAGTTGGCCAATTTCCGGTTTCGCCAGAATACCCACCAACTTCGATTTTTCAAATAGAACACCCTATATGTTTGGTGTTTTTCGGATTCTACGGCTCAAATGACATATGACAATGTTACCAAATTTTTATTTTACGATTGATAAAAAAAAATCCAATTGTTTTTTAGCCCAGGAGGCCTTGATCAGGTTAAAATCTATACTAATTCACATCAGTTACATATAGTATAGTCATTCCATAGATAAAATCTATAGCAAATCCTACAGCAGGAATTGATATTTTCTAAACGCATTTTTAACGAAAAAATTGTTTTTTTCAGATGGTACCTACCAAGGGCCATCTTGCCATTCGATATAAAATTCAATTACTAATTCACCGATATATATTATGTACCACTTTCTTTCTGTTCAAAACGTAGAGAGCCATCTAACAAAACGAAATCAATCTGAAAAAATTGGTAGGTAATATGACATCTATTCATTCTTTCAAACTTTACCTCAGAATGATAACAATGAATTACCGAAAATAACTGACTTGACAATATGTAATGATCATCAACCCATTACAAGAAATGTAACTCTAATATAATCAAACTGTTTGAATAAATCTAACGACTGAAACAGTGAAACATTCAAAGTACAAATTATTTCACACAATACCATTATCCCGTTTTCAATAGAAGAGTTTCACAACCATCGAAAAGTCATTTTATTCATTAATGACCAATGATATGTTCGAAGTGTTGCCTGTTTGCCTTAACACATAGACTAGTTCTATTTATTGTACACCCAATCACATTTATCAGTTCGTCAGCAGGAATTTCCTGAAATGCTCTATCTCTCAAGTCCTCCAATGAAGTTGGTCTCCTCGAGAATACTCTGGATTTTATGTGACTCCATAAATAAATATCAATAGGGGTTGATCGGGTGATCTGGTTGGCCATCTGATTGGACCATTTGTTCCAATCCATTTCTGCCCATAGATATCACTAAGATATTGCCGAACAATATAAGCATTATGTGGTCCTGCACCATCCTGCCGAAAAAACATATTTCCCTGATGTTCTCAGGTAAATCGTTGATATTATTTCGAATATCCTTCCCTAAGAATTGTAGATATCTTTGACCCGTCGAAAAAAATAGGTGCGATGATTTTTGTCTCTATGATTCCTACCCAGCGTTGAATCCAAATCTTTCTTGAAAATTACCTTCTCTTAGCAACCTAGGATTTTCTTGAGCCCAATACCTTGTATTATTCCATTATTCGTAAACATAGACTCATCTGTAAACAGTATCTTCGAGACGAAACTATTATTCAAATCATGATGACGCAAAATCCAATAACAATGAGTTAGTCTCCGTTCTGGGTCATTTTCATATAGATGCTGATGCAAACTGTATATATAGGAGCGATATTTTTGATTTTTCATTCCTTTCTGGCACTTTTCCTGCTGATCCCACATTCAATTTCCAATTCTCGCACTGAGGCACATGAACATATGCGAAAACATATGTTTCCGCTTCTTCACTGACGTTGAAGTGGATGTGGTTTTGATCAGCTGGTACTTTCCCTAGATCATTTCCAACTTCCTGAAATAGGTCCTCGATGGGTGCCGTCTTAACGGATAACGATCAGCGTATAGCATACCAGCATTGACGGCGTTCTTCTGATATTCCCCGTATATCAATAGCATCAATTTGTCAGTTTCGAGAATAACTATTATTATTTTCCATTTCAAAAAAACTTTTCACATACGAAACGAGATAACAAGTAAAATTGGTATCTCACTTTTGACAAGATATTGATTACCTATTTTTCTCCATGATTCCATGACCACCTTCCAATCCATCAAACCTAAACGGATAACTCATTGGAATTTGTAGGTATCGTATAAAATATTCTACAAATGAAATAATTGATCGTTTTTAGTTTTGAACAAAAATAAAGTGGTACATAATGTATATCTTTGAATTGGTGATTATAATCTCTATCGAATGGCAATATGGCCCTCGGTAGGAACCATTTGAAAACAAATATTTTTTCGTTATAAATGCGTTCAGAAAATTTCAATTCTTGCTGTAGGATTTGTTATTGATTTTATCGATGAAATGACTATTACTATGACTTACTGATGTAAATCAGTATAGATTAGATCAAGACCTCCTGGGCCAAAAAAAATTGAAATTATTATTTTTTTATTGTAAAATAAAACTTTGGCATTACTGTCGTATGTAATTTGAGACGTAGAATCCGAGAAACATCAAAGATACAGGGTGTTCCATTTGAAAAATCGAAGTTGATGGCTATTCTGGCGAAACCGGAAGTCGTCCATTTTGTTTCCATATGTCTATCAGTCAGAAATTACAGTAATTACCACATGGTTGAAGCATGACTTTTTCAGTCATGCTTCAACCATGTGGTAATTACTGTGCCTGTTCAAATTTTAAAGTGTTTAAATTAAGTATCTAAAACAATATGTGCGAGTGCCATTGTTTAATTTATATATATATATTACTAGTAGTGGGTCATAGTGATATGATTTTGAAAAGTTCCTCAATCACGAAATGGTGATTAGTTCGCTGTCTTCACTTAACCTCACCTTACTTGTCTTGATAATGAAAATAAACATTTTCGAAAGCTTGACTAAATAAGAAAGAGTTTTTCTTTTCTCATAGGCCATTATTTTGACTGCAACCTCAAGGAATATCCTTTCTACAAAGTTTATTTCAAATTCATAGTTATTTTCAACTAGTCCAGTCACGAGACTACCCTTCTTCAACTATATATATATATATATATATATATATATATATATATATATATATATATATATATATATATAAAAAGCTGCTGCTATGGTGATGTGAGCGATTTGAGGTTGAAGCGATTTTGTAATAAAAATCTGACTACGCCACTGAATTTGTGCCGAAATTACACCTCAACAAATAAGAAATAAAAAAAAAATATTCGGAAGAGATACGATAAATGTGTCGAACTGAATGAAGGTTTGGTAAAAGCCACAATAATTCAAATATAAAATTTTACAGTAATATTTATTTTAGTTTTTGCTCAATGACGTTTTATTGTTGTTTCTGTTCATTTCGTATTTATCGGCTCTGGAAGAATGTACTACTGTATAACTTGAAAATTAATTTCTAATTTTCTGTTCTTTTCGAATACAGTTATAACCTACACTTAAATAAATGATTTTAAGGGAATATAATTTACAAATCCAGTGGCTTAGTCAGATTTTCATTACAAAATCGCCTCCACCACAAATCGCTCACACTACCATTCTTATAACTGTAGAACGGGATGAGCTATTGACTTCAGATTTTCACTGTACAATTTCACTGGTGTTCTACTTTGTATTGACAGTTCTGCCAGATTTAAAATAGGTCTATAATCTAAATGAAAATTATAATCAAATACTTTGTTTCCAAAATTGAGGTTGTTGTAACTTCGTTGTTAACCAATATTTTTTCAAGAAATTTTGATGGTTTTTATTTAAAACGACTACAAATCCAGTGTTGTAGTCAAATTCGAAAACAAAAATTGTCTAATAAACTTTTGCTGTTTTTGCCAAAAAAAAACACCATAGTGTGCCTTGGAAATCGGTGCTTACTTTAAAAAAAAAGTTTTTTAATTGATTGAAAAATGGTTTCCACAGGGGTGGTTCCATTTTAAATGGGTCACATTGTATATATATATATATATATATATATATATATATATATAGTGTGCCTTAGAAATCGGTACTTGATATTAAAAAAAAATGTTTTTAGATTCATTGAAAAATGCGTTTTCTACAGGGGTGGTTCCATTTTAAATGGGTCACACTGTATATATATATATACATATATATATATATATACACATAACCACCTCTGTAGAATACGCATTTCTCAGTCATTCTCAAAAAAGTTTTTTTTCGAATATTGAGCATCAAAAACGGTATCTTGACACAAATTTTCATTTTTTTTTTTTAAAGGTTTTTTTTCTTTGTCAAAAACGGTAAAAGTTTATTAGGCAATTTTTGTTTTCAAATTTGACTACACTACTGGATTCGTAGTCGTTATAATTGAAAACCATCAAAATTTCATAAAAAAAATATTGGTCAACAACGAAGTTACAACAACTTTAATTTTGGAAACAAAGTATTTGATTATAATTTTTATTTAGATTATAGACATATTGAGAATCTGGCAACATTGCCGATACAAAGAAGAACACCAGTGAATTTATACAGCGAAAATCCGAAGTCAATAGCTCATTCCGTTCTACAGTTATAACTCCTGAAAGTATGGTAATGTGAGCGATTTGTGGTGGAAGCGATTTTGTAATAAAAATCTGACTACGCCACTGGATTTGTGAATTATATTCCCTTAAAATCATTTATTTAAGTTTAGGTTATAAGGGTATTTGAAAATAACAGAAAATTAAAAATTGATTTTCAAGTTATGCAGTCTTCCATAGCCGATAAAAACGAAATGAACCGAATCAAGTTTTAAAGTATCAAAATTATTTATTCAATAATAAAACAGAAAGCAGGACAAAAAATATTCCTTTTAAATTCTGCAAAACTCAACTGAAACAAGCTTCTAGAGAAGGTATCAATAATTTGAGGAAAGCTGAACTAATACCTTAGGCATAGGTATTGTACTAAATCAATAGTAGGCTGTGATTTAGTACACCACAAATCGCTCACATTACCATACTTTCAGGAGTTATAACTGTAGAACGGAATGAGCTATTGACTCCGGATTTTTGCTGTACAAATTCACTAGTGTTCTACTTTGTATCGGCAGTGTTGCCAGATTTTAAATATGTCTATAATCTACATAAAAATTATAATCAAATACTTTGTTTGCAAAATTAAAGTTGTTGTAACTTCGTTGTTAACCAATATTTGTCTATGAAATTTTGATGGTTTCCATTTATAACGACTACAAATTCAGTGGTGTAGTCAAATTTGAAAACAAAAATTGCCTAATAAACTTTTGCCGTTTTTGACAGAGAAAAAAACCATAGAGTGCCTTGGAAATGAAACTAAAGTCATGAAAATTTGTGTCAAGATACAGTTTTTGATGCTCAATATTAAAAAAAATCTATTTCTGAGATTGTCTGAAAAATGCGTATTTCACAGGGGAGGTTCCATTTTAATTGGGTCACACTATATATATATATATATATATATATATATATATATACATATATATATATATTTATATATATTTATTTGAAATTTTCACAGTAAGTCCTTAATTAGCGTGAACATAATATTGAAAGTATGTTCCAAATTTTCCCAATTTAATTTAAAAATTAAATTTTTTTAGTTTTTTTTTCGAAGGCAACCACTATTATTCTTATGAAATGGCATTGAACACTCAATGCGCAAGAGGTTAGATTACACCCTATATGATATTATATATATTATATATATATATATATATATATATATATATATATATATATATTATATATATATATATATATATATATATATATATATATATATATATATATATATATATATATATATATATATATATATATATATATATATATATATATATATATATATATATATATATATATATATATATTTATAGGGGGGACCAATTTTGACCGACCATTTTGTTTTTGAAGTCTCGCACGGAAAGATGTTTCGGTTTCTGTAATTGAGGAGCAATATTCTTTTTTTTTAAATGATCAAAATTTGAAAATTTTAGCTTGTAATTTGAAGTTTTAAAGTTCGCTCACGAATTTTTAATGTTGTGGAGTACTATATAGTTTAGACATTTTTGAGCGCCTTCAAATATTAATGTTAAGACTCTTTTTTCCAGAATGAATTAACATGATGTTGAACAAATATAATCCACGAGACCCATCAAAATACTTATGAATGTATTTTGTTACTAATATACTCAATCAATATGGATGATTTAACTGAAAAAAAAAGTGTTTTTTTTATAATACCACGTTTTTCTTCATTCAAGTAGATGAAAATTCAATAGCGCCTACTTCGAAGGTAAAAAAATTGTTCGTGCTTCAAAAGTTGGAATGGTGAATTAAATCCTAACACCAATAAAAATGGATCAGAGAAAAATGTAGGGAAATATTGATAATATAATTATCAATAAGTTTAAATAAGTTACTGAAGTTTTGAATAAAGTGTTATTACTCAATTCAATTGAATAATCCTATTTCTCTTCACTTCAATTTCAATCTAGAAAAGGAAAAAAAATACTTATTGATCTGCTTCTCTGATATGACTCAAGTAATTTATTTTTAAACACAGAACTAAAATAACGTAAATTGGAGGTTTTTGCTAGGTATTTCGAATGTATGATATTTATCTAGTGCAATTACGCTAGTAGAGAATTTATAAAAAAATTACTGACTATTCAAATTAATTTGACAATTTAAAATGTTATATATAGTTAAATTATCCATTTTAATTGAGTATGTTAGTATAAATATATTCATAAGTATTTTAATGAGTCTCGTGGTTTATATTGGTTTAAAATTAGGTTAACTGTTCGTAGAAAAAAGATAGTGTCTCAAAATTAATACTTGGAGGTTGCTCGAAAACGTCGAATCTATAGTACTCCACAACATTCCGAATTTTCGAAAGACCTTTGAAAATATAAATTCAAGTAAAGATTTGCAGAGTGTCATTTTTGTATGTTCAACCGATTGCGACATGAACAAAAAATTGAAAAAAAATAACATCAATTATTTTACCATTTTCGAAATTTTTCAAGTTCTTGAGCAACCCTTTGAAAATATTTGATCCATCTAAAACTTATACTTCAAGAGGGCTCATGAACTACAAAAAACTAACAAATCTTCATGCGAGACTTGAAAAAACAAAATAGTCCGTTAAAATGGGTGAAAGAATTCGATTATTTTTCATTCCAAAAATAATGCTCATTCATATGTTCGATTGATTTCGATTTCTAATTCGCTCACATTGGGAAGAGATACTAAATAGTTTTTTACTTTTATGGAAAACATGTCTAATTCGAGAAAAAATACGACTCAATGCACCAATTTCTTCAAAAAATTTAAAGTATCGCATAAAAACGATAATTTCGAAAAATTAATTCCCATCCATGGAAACGAATTGAAGACAAGTCGGTAAAACGATATGGTGGACGAATGTTTATCCAATCTAATATTCTCCCAAGTTATTTGACAAGGAATACAAGAAAAACTTCTGTGTTTTAATTTTTGATATTTGGGAAATATCAAATGATAATACTATAAAATTGTAATAGCATGGAAATAGTTGGAATATAGAAATGAAATCTACTCACCAGGAGCTTCATGTTGCCTCTCACTAGTCACTGAGAACACTGGAGTTGAAATAAATAACTTGCTAGGGTATACCTGCTTATATAGGTAACTAATCTGAAAACCATTAGGCACACCGTATCATGAAATATGTATTAGCACCAATTGTATCAATGGTATTTGCATAAATTAAAGGTATTTTGGAAATATTTATGGGAATATCCTCAACTCTGAGAACTGGGAATTTACAGAAATTTTGCGGCACTAAGCTTGTACAATTGAACTCATTGATTCCCAAGTTTTATAATCCATTAGGCTATGCACGTGAAGAGGTAAACCTCCACAATTAGATTTTTCAACAATGGGAGGTGCGTAAAGATGAAATCATTTCAATAGAATTCAACAAATCAATGCATTCACAAATGTCCATTTGTAATGGAGGAGAACCGAATGGAGAACTAGGCATTGTGCTTTAGGCAATTTAAAAACAAGCAAATCACACATGGAATAATGTTTTGTTCACTTCCATGGTATAGTAAAAATCACAGCAAAATACATATCGACACTCCCAACGAACGAAGACATAACTCATTTTTTATAGTTTTTCAGGAGAGCCAAAATACTGTTTTTTTTTTTTATTCGTATTGAAATTAATGCTACATTCAAAATTTTAGTATTGGTACATTAAGAAACCCACATCTTTCGGGCATTTTCTGGAAATATAATAGTACTCATGAATATACAGACACGTGAGAATTAGTGAATTACAACTTAGAAATACTCACTTTTTCCGTACAACAAGGTTGTAACCAACACAGACGACTTTTTTACAGTATAAATTATATTTCTTTGCAAAGTTTTGTCGTTCAAAAAGGCGGATAATTTTTTTTTTATTCTGTTTAAAAAACAACAAGCCCAACTAACATTATAGGAAAATTATACCAAGCAGTGGGGTAAAGCGGCTTCAAGAAGTCCGAATTTACCCATTTCTGACCAAATATTTTACCTTCAAGTACTAACTAACTCCAAAGTTATAATTGGAGTTATAAAAACCATAATTGAGAGCACCAAATCTCCTTCAAAAACCAAAAACTTAATAGGCGTAGTGCGTAGTATGAAATTACTTGTTATGGACTTCAAATATACCTTCACAGCCTCATGGGTTAATAGAGTTATTTACTAGGTTAAATTTTACCTAAAGGTAACCAGCAAAATGTGTTCAAAATACTTGGAACTCTCAGGAAAAACCTTCTGGTGAATATTTACCTAATTATTACCTCATGTGTGTTCATAAGTCAGGAATTGACAAGTCA
Organism: Gonioctena quinquepunctata; assembly: GCA_018342105.1. Classification (NCBI taxonomy): domain Eukaryota; kingdom Metazoa; phylum Arthropoda; class Insecta; order Coleoptera; family Chrysomelidae; genus Gonioctena; species Gonioctena quinquepunctata. The sequence goes on along the minus strand of JAFIRS010003753.1, from coordinate 93,112 downwards.
GTAAACAGGTCTACTATATACTCTTTATTACCTATTTTGGCACCAATTAAGTTGAAGGAATTGCCTGGACATTTCTTGACCTAGTTTATACCTACTGCTCTACAATGAGGGCGAGATTACCACAATATTTGTCTAATCAGACTAAATGTCTACAACGAAGTCAAAGTTACCTAAAATAAAATCCTCAAAGTAACTTAGTCTATCATCAGATATTAAAGACCAAGTCGATTCAGATGAGGATGACATGATATAATTTACTTCCTTTAATTTTTTTTTTGTGCCCCACATTCTAGAAATCTATAAAATGCCGAGCAAAAATTCGAATAGAGTTAGTAAACCATACAGGTATACCACCAACTATTATCGATTAGCTGCCAGAATGAGAACAAATGAAAATATAATCCGAAACCATCCTATACTTTCCGATGTCCAGAGATCAGAGCCATCATCTTCCACTCAGTCATCATCAACTACAGAAATTATTGTAGAGTAAGAAATTGCTTTTACCGATGATGATACCAGGAAAAAATATGGATCACAAGACGATGAGTTCAATGGGAATAAGGCACAAAGCTTGGAAGATAACCTCTCATTGTTAGAGGAGCTCAGACATTGGGCCTTGTCGCATAAAGTCTCCATACAAGCAGTTGGTAGAACACTCTCCTTTTCGTTCCCACTTATGGGGTACATAGGAGTATTCAACTATGGGTGTTGCTCCACGTCTTTTTATGACGGCAACTATTCTAAAACACTCATCCATTATTGAAATAAAAACATGAAAGCGTTAACCTTAAACTTTGGTTAGGTCTCAGGTCATGTCGGTAAGAGATACTGAACAATGAATGGGCTGCGTTCAGAAAGCTTCGTCTGTCGCCAGCGGTAAACTACAGCCGCGACGTTTTCAATGATGCAGCGACAAAATGGAATTCAATGAAGTTCATCCTTTCGAAGTAAATGGATGAAAAAATGGTATTGAATACGCAAAAAATCAAATCAAATAGAAAATTGATTTTAACAAAAATAAGAGATTGGTGTGTTGAAATGATGAGTTTCTATGGCTTCGAAAATTTTAAAACCAATCATTGTGGTTTCCGGAAAAGTAAAAATCAAGCAAATCATAATTGGTCGATTTTTTAATGGTATTTAAAGTTGGCTGATAAATTGTATATTTCCGGGCACCGAATGCGGAACGCAGAAATGTCAAATCAAAATTATTTAGCCAATCACAACACACCATTTTATATTTGAAATGTTATGATTGGCTATTTCTCTTTGGAAAGAGATTCCCTCATTAGACAATAACATTAATCATGGTTTCTATTCTGGGAAGATGTGCACCGAAATATAAATATCGCGTACTATTATCAACATTACTGATGGATTTGATATTTAATTTCAGAATAAACACTCATTACAGGGTTTTCTAGTCAATATCCATTTCTCTGAGTAACTATAGGTTACTTGGCCTTACCATTAACATTAGCAAAACATATTGACTTTTTCACCCCGTATTGACATTTGAGTGTTTCTGCACAGAACATAGAATAAGTAAAATATAAATTTATTATCCACGATTCGCAATCCATCCAGAGAACAAAACGTATAGACATGCATCCAATAACATATATTGTATTTCATCACGTGACCACAATGTGAAAGGGTCTGAAATCCCAAGATAAGGAAAATGGACTTCAAAGTCAGGAATAAAGGTTACTTTCGACTTTGAACAAAGTCTATGTGTTCTCATAGTCAAAATTTTAAGGAATTTCGACATATAGGTCCCATATGGAATCTACGCCATATTTTTCGGTTTGAACCGTTTCCGCCATTGTAAAAATAATACATAATTTTCTCGAATCGACCACATTTTAATGATTGGTAGTCAAAAAATAGGTGAATATGATATGTATACACATACTTCATCTATAAAATCAGTTTTTGAAGTGTTTGATGGAAAAAGTTGTTAAAGTAGACATGAATTAATGTTTTTTTTTCATACAAATTTAATAATTTGATGGGCCCACTTGTTTTAGACTAGTAAAAATCAACATTATCACAGAAAAGTTTGAATCGCAAATGAAATCACAGCTAGGTGTGGATGCGAAACCATCACTTATTGCATTATCTGCTATACGTTTATTGACAATTTTTTCTTCATACGCCATGTTCATGTCAACTTCAACGCTTTCACGCATAAGCATGTAGGTTAAGATACACAATATACAGTAAACTTTTATCATCTTCTTCTAACCTGCCATTGTTGTTTGTTTCATTACAGTGTTTATAACCTGAAATTGGTAAAAATGACTACATTTTTACCATCAGTCGACTAGTCTGGAGGCAATTTTACCTATTTATGCCTTCAACTTATAAGGAAAAATGTCTTAATTTCCCAAATTTCGACTTCTGAATTACTTCCATTTTTCCCCATAATAGTAAATTTAAGGTAATTATAACGTAATAATTACCTTCGCCAATTAGGGCGCTGACCTATTCGAAGGTCGAAATGACGTAAATTTCACCTATAATGTTTGTTGGGAGCATTAAGTAAAACATAAACATAAACTTCTTTGAATTTTTATTTCTTAGGACATAGTTGAGATATACAATAGTAAAAACGGGAAAGAATACAAATTAAACATAACTTCTTCATACTTTTAACGTCAACAAAACTTAAACTGCGTAAGACAGGTTAAATCCAACATAAATTTTCATTCCATTATTCATTCTGAATTCATTATCAATCTAACGGGTTATGTAAACTTTTCTCAGAAAATTTCAAATTTCTGTTATAATTGTGATATAACTCAATTACAAATACCATTTAAATCGTTATATTTTGTTTTTGAAATTGGAAGTAAACCAGTTTGAACAGGGAACATATCAGTTTAAGTGGTATATTCATTCTGACATTTTTTGACATTCTGGTCGTATCCGTGTTTTTTTCTAATCAATGTGTTAGCTGATTTCTGAAAGAAAGTCATAATTCAACGCCGATAGCCAAACACACTGTTTTCTACTACATAAATAGTATTTGAAAAAATCTAGAGAAAGCCCTCGAATACCATAATAAAACAGCTTCCTGAGTAATATATCATAAGACACGAAAATGTGCCCTAGTTCTGATTCAATTCCCTATATCCAAAATTCATAATTTTGGAGGTATTTCTAATAGTACTTAATTCTACTTATTAACTGCCTGCAATTTCGATTTTTCTAGTAATCATATCTCCCACCAAATGAAGTGAAGTTGTATACTGCCATATTCTCCACTCCACTCCACTATGGCTCGTGTTGGGTATATTAATCAATATTTCGTTGATTTATTAGGGTTTTATAGCGAATATAATGAAGTTTTCAAAAGGACGTGTGCTATTATTATACATGATCATACCCATTTTCATGGCAACAAATGTTCAAACATATTACTTTCAACTTCTAAGCATTTTTTACATCTTCGTATGACGTCTCCTACAGCTCGTCTCATCATTTCAGGTGGAACTCTGTGCGACCTCCCTGTTGAAATTATCCTTCATTTGTTGGCGCATGAAAATACACCTTCTTTTTTATATAACCCCAAATAAAAAAAACCATTGGGTCGAATCGGGAGATCGCGGTGACCATAATGCGGACCGTCGGTTCCAAACCATTGGTCATAAAAAGTTCCATCTACATGGTTTTTATAATATATATATACATATAGATATAATATATATATATATATATATATATATATATATATATATATATATATATATATATACGGTATAAGTGGGCCTCCGGCCTTGTTAATTTTGAGCTTCACTGAGACTCCGATGTCACCGAGCCTCCGATATACGGACGCCCGGTAACCACCCTTTGAAAAATGTCGCATACGACATGTAACATGGTAACAAACACTTCACCACAAAAATATGGGGGAGTCCAAGTTGCCTGATTCTCGATAGCCATTTAAAATTTAGTGCAGTCCCTCGCCGCTGAAGTGCGCTGCTTATATACTTTGTTTATGTTATAGTGTTTGAAACGTATACTTTCGAAGGTCAGTGGGCTTCCCCGCATTTGGCAACACAGGGGATGCACACAAATATCATTCGTTTTAGATTGTCATCAAGAAACATGTATTCTTTCCGCGCACGAACGAAATAAATTGTGGAAGCTGCAATTGCCTCCCAAATATTTGAGAATGAGCCTGGTAAATACTTTTTCTCATTGATTCCGCAATTTATTTTACTGCGATTACGTCAAGATTTAATCGGGAGTCCACTGAAATATTGCGATATTTCACCATTTCAGAAAAAGTACTTTTACAATGTTATACACAAATCACTCAAACAATTTCTCATGCAAGATTCAACAAAAGGACACCAAACTTTCGCTATCGTCTCAAGCAAAAAAAATAATAATTTGTTTCTTTCATTGAATGAAAACAATCTTCATATAGAATCCTTACTTGAATATATTCTCGTGTGAGTTGAGTATTTTGTGAACCTGAAAAAACGCTTGCATTGTTTTCCACATATCAGAAAATCTATATTCTCGTAATGTGTCTTGTATTTGATTTGTATTATTCAGTTTCGGTTATTATATTATGTACCATAAAAGTTACTGAATGAGGTTGCTAAGAATGGATTATTAATTAACTGAATGTAGGAATCTGGGGTATTCCAAGGTTCAAGATTACAGATGAATCATGAAAAATTTTCAGGTAAACGACTCAAATGAATTCAATTTTAATCAGAACATGCTACTGTTTAAATGTACGAAAAAAGGATGGAATTTTTTGGGTGTGTGACACAAGTTATGTTATAAAATCAGTAGCCCATTGTTTTAGAAATATACCAACAAAAAATAGTCAACAGAACATATACATATAGACACTAATGAATTGAAATAATCCATACATATATAATTACATGTCCTGACTGACTGATTCACTAACTTCAACGCCCAGACCAAATAACTCAACACAAAGAGCTGAAATTTTCATAGCGTATTCCTATGATGACATAAGTAACCACTTAGAAGTTTGTTTCAATACTCCATCCCTAAAGGGGTGAAAATCAAAATACCGTTAGTTTTGAAGTTAGAGTCATGGAAACTGCTATTTTTGGCCTTTTCTTCTCAAATAACGAAACACGTATTTCAAGATTATTGGAAATTCAACCCCTAAAGGGGTAAAAGGGTTAAATGGAGTTCGAAAGTTTGTACTGGAGTACCCTTAGTTTTCGACTTGGGTTCATAAAAATTGGCATTTGCAGTCTTTGTTACAATAAAAAATATGTATTTCAGTGTCTTCAGCAATCCAAACCCTAAAGGGGTCAAATGGGGGGGTGAAACATTTTGAATTAGGATCATAAAAATGGATATTTGAGGTCTTTTTACATATGAAGACATTTGTTTTCCAGTGTTTTTAGAAATTCAACTATAAAAGGGGCGAAATGGGGGCTGAAAATGTTTATAAGGGTTCTGTAAGTTTTTAAGTTAGAATAATGAAAATTGGTGTTTTGGCTCTCTGTCACTTTATTCGAAATGCCATATCTACAGGGGTGGAAAGGGATTGGTGAATTTGTAATCGTTGTCACAAAGCATTACTTCCGCTGTCAAATCAATTATGCCACCCAAACGAGATAACGGGATAACAGGATAACGGGAAACGAAATCACAGAATAAGCCATAAACTAGATGAAAACATATGGAAAAATGCTAGTTGATAATAATATAACAATACAATAATATATTTTAGGAAGAAAACCTTATAAGTGAGAGTTCTAAATGGTACAGAAAATCGAAAGGAGGAGGAACATTTTTTCACAGATCTTGAAAACTACTCAAAATTATGATTTATATTACCGAAGAAAATTATGAATAATATATTCAATTCTTCTTGAAAGGAAACTAAGGAAAATAAATCCAAATAATCTGGAGTACCATTAAAAACACATTTTCGAAATTGAAAGTAGTATCGAGAAGTGTTTTTTTATCATAATGAGATGATAAGTAATATCAATATATATTACTGAATCCTCAACCAATATTTCCACAAATAAAAATATTTTCCAAACCATGCGCTATGGGATAATATTTTTTTCCTCATATAACATATGTTGTTAGGGAAAAATCCGTGTATCGAACTCAATCGATTCGAGATGACATCCTAAAAAAGACGTATTTTTCGATTTTTTGACAAAAAACAAAAATAAAAATAAAAACGGTTCTAGGTTTTTGGAAAAAGCTCAAAAACTATCGATTATCGGGAAAATTAAAAAAGAGGAGAAATTTCCTGTGATAATGTTACTCTCGCAACTCTATCCCAATTATTAATAATTTTAATTCAACGATGAATTAAAACAGGGCTTTGCGTGGGCGTTAGGCAATACTACAGCACCTCTCGAGAGAGCAATGCTCATAACATATTTTTTATATTATTAAATATGAATTTAAAAATTCAAAAAAATTATTGTATCATGTATCATTGGAAAGATGTGATTTTGGGAATTTTGTTTTCATTCAATTTTGATAATGTAAGTCTATTGTTATTTGAGTAGTTTTTTTGGAACCGCCGATTTCATTAAAAACCGAATAATTGTTCACAGAATGACTCCATGATTTCTTGCTTCCTGAAGCACATTTTACAGTGTACTCAATAATATCACGCTATAAAATTGTTTAAAAGTTAATTAGTTTGGTAATTATAAATTTCTAAAGATAACAAAATATGAGAAACACACATAGTTTGTTGTATATGGTTGTTTTTGTTATTTTTTGTACTACTCAAAAAAAATTACGCCAAAGTTTGTTTATAACTAATTTTTAACTAAATAAAGAATTATTGATAAAAAAATAATATTTTTTTCTATTAGGTGGAGAATAACCAATTCCGCCTTTTGGGAGAAAAAAAATTCTAAATATATTATTTAAATAATGAGCAAATGAAAAAAAATCAATTTTAAAAATAATACAATGGAAGATAGTGACTAAAGTTTATCTTTCAGTCGCAGATGATTCCACATCTGATTTTATGAACATCCTGTTTATATTTTCAACAAATCAATACAATAAACATTGTGAAATGCCTTTAAAAAAAAAATACAATGTTTATTCATATCTCATATTTTGTTACCTTTAGAAATTTATAATTACCAAAATAATAATTTTTTTATCAATTTCTGCGTGATATATATGTAAAATGTGCTCCAGAAAGCAAAAAAAAATATGGAGTCATTCTCTAAACAATTATTCGGTTTTTATAAAAACGGTGATTTCCACAAAACTACTTAATTAACAATTGCCTCCCATTATCAAAATTCAATGAAAACAAAATAAAGAAATTATATTCTTTCAGGTGTCCAGCTGATACTTCAATTTTTTTGAATTTTTAAATTCATATTTGATAGTATAAAAAATATTGTATTTGAATTGCTCTCTCGAGAGGTGCTGTACTCCTGCCGTAACGCCCGCGCGTTGCCCTATTTTCAACGTAGAATCAAAATTATAAATAATTGATATTAATTTCCGGAACAAAATTTTTCATAGTAAATATTCTCGGCTTCAAGAATCTGTTTTTTTTATCTCATCTATCATCAAGAGTTCTTGAGTTACTACCAAAAAACTAAGGCTGTTTTTATTTTTTGTTTTGTGTTAAAAAACTAGCACATTTTCGTCAGTATGACATCCCGAATCGAATGAGCCATCGCTCATATATTCAGAAGGCTTGGAACTATTTTTCGCAGGAAACTCACTTCTCTACGAGACTATGATGACATGAGTAACCACTATGAAGGTTTTTTAACCCTTCATCCCCAAAGGGGTGAAAATGAAAATACCGTAAGTTTTGAAGTTAAAGTCATGGAAATCTCTCCAAATCTAAATAATTTATTTATTGATACTCAGAATCAACCTTCAATTCTGTTCGAGAAGCGTCATTCGCAGTGGATCGCTACAATCACTCGAGAGCAGTTATGTTACTTTTTTCTCGAAATGCAACACATAAATATAACTGTTCACTAGTGGCGGCTATTTACCTACTAATTGCTATCGACGGCGCGCGTTTTTATGATGTTATATCCAAGTCAACAGTTGAACTGAAAGTTGATTACTTCAGATGCTGGTGTTAAGAGTCAACAATTTTCTTTACAATTTTTATTATTTACAAATATAATATAATATTCAAATGTTTTTTTGAATTTCATTGACATTAATATTTATTATACAATCTGAACAACTAGAAATATTCCTTCTGCACTTCCTATGTTTTTTTTGTCATTTAGTATTCTTGTAGGAGGGATGGAATGAACAGTAGTGGCCACCTTCAAAAGAAAGCTTTTGGCAATATTTTACTAATTATCCAGCGAATCCCCAATTGAATTTAGTATTTAAAATTTCCATCGCCTGTGTCTTTTGATAGTACTTAAGTTAGCACTGTCTTTTACCAGTGAAGTGACCAAAGACCGGCGAAAACAGTGACCAGTATAGAGCTTTGGATCTGTCAGTTTCAAGAACTCTCCTGGTATTTTACTGATCTATAGATATCAACTGGATTTTGGTAAAATTCGATAAAAAATAAAATAAGAGTGGTTAACCGTAGTGAAAGATCGTGGAACGTTAGAATTTGAATCGGGAAATTTTACTATTAATGAAGACTAATAAGCACAAAAAATACCCAATATAGTTTACTGCTTTCATCATGGAATACTTATTGTCTAGTATAATTTTTAGGAACTCTTCTGAACAACTATTCCTTGAATATTTTCAGAATGATCGAAGGTAGATTATATATTCTCATTATACGATACTACTGAAATAAATTTCATTTCTTGTTATTGTGGGAGACACCCACAATAACGTTCGTACGATGTGAACGCAAAACTCAAAGTGAATAATTTTGTTCTAACCTGATGATGACAAATACCATGTCGAAACGTCGTTAAAAAAAATTATATGAATTGTCTGAATCAGACCTTTATTCCGAGAATTTGAAGAAAATATATATGTGGTCAAGAAACTAAAGAAAAACTATATGTATATATATATATATATATATATATATATATACCATCTTCCGATTATTAAGGGAGCTCCATCATGTTGATACCATATTTTACTATAGATAAAATAAATCCCGGTAGATCTTTCCTTTGTTTTTCTACATGCTATGAATACACATAGCTCTTTGGTGGTATTTTCATGAATAATTCACGTATCATATGATTCAGATCATTATATTAATAAAGATACATCATAATAATACATATACTTCAACTTTTTGTCGGGGGATGGAAACACATGGAACCCTAAATTCTTCCTAATATTTCTATGTAATCTGACTCAAATCGAAAGAAAGGAGTAAAACCAGCACACAATGAAATGTACTTACTTGCGTTTTAAACATATCACAGAGTCAAATTCTAACTAATGCTCATTAATATAGTTCAACTTTGAATTCGACAAATATCAAAAAAGTCTTTGTCGGCGGAAGAGAAATTCAAATAATATCTGATTGAAAAGAGCGAATGAACGTCAAACGGAAGGACCATACAGGTTGAATAAAAATTAATAATTCTAATGAATGGCAATTTCGATTTTTAATTTGTGTGTACATCTTAGAGAAAAACTTTTTGGATAAAAATTGTGAACCTTGTGAAGATCTATCATAGTTTGCCGGCATTGGTGAGAAAATAAAATATTGAATTTTTTTTCAATCTCTCAACACCTGCCATTTGAAACAACTGAACCGGTTTGACCTATCTCAGCTTAGGTGACGATGGAAAGTATTTTAGTGCCAAAATTCGGTAAAAAAATAAGGCCTATATTTTGTCTAAAAGTTTCGTTAATTCTCAAATATTTTTATTCTGTTCATTGCAGTGTCCGCCAAAATCTTAGAACCATATGAGAAACTTTTTATCAATATTTTCTCAGAAAACTCAATTTTCATGAAAGTTGGTGCATAGCCGTTATTATCAGTGGCGTGCGGCTGAGCGGGAATCACTAGAGAGTAAAGTGAGTACAATCCTAGAAGAAACAATTCATGAATTTCAGGAAGATAATCAACTGAAAGTAGAATATATGAAAAAATTGAAAACGGAATACGATTCCATAATACCAGAAGCAATCGAATCTGAAGCAGAACTAAATATATTGATAGAAGAGCAAAAAAAGATCATCGATGAATACTGATAGTGAACCAACAAAAAAAGGATCTAGCCGAGAAAGTTAAAGTGGAAAAAACTGTTTATACCCAAACCGAAATTAACACACATTATAAAAACCAATCTTCAGTAAACGAGTGCCAACCTCTGAAAGACAGAGGCGTCCCAAACAGGGTACCAATTTCATATGAAATAATTAATAGTGTAGCAAAAAATGCATCAATAGCATCCAAATCAAACAAAAGAATTTTATTTGTAGCAGGAAGTGATGGGAGAGACATATCCCGAATGATTGCCCAGCTGACAGGTGAGTCATTCAGGATTAATTCTCATCTGAAACCTAACGCGAGTAGCCACGTCACCTAAGGGCTAGTGTATGATATATAAATGACTTTCTTTCTCAGATGCAGTATACAAAGGTACTCATTATAACGGAACCATATCGGTATGACTACGACCATATAAATGAGACTATTTATGAAAATAACAAAAATCTGGCAAAGGTGGTGCACAACACTTTTTCTTGGTTTGCAAAAGTCTTAGAATGCAATAATATACTGCGGAAAACAAATTATGGTGCATATTAGAATGCAATAATATACTGCGGAAAACAAATTATGGTGCAGATGGACACAAATTGAAGAAAATTAGCAAGTGGCACTCAAGCAAGGAAATAAAATATTTTTCGTGTAACCAGTTTTCATCAGTCCAACAAGATATTATAAACACCTCTTAATCAGATACAACAACAGTGGAGTGCACTACTGAAATCAGCATCGATGTCAGCATCGCAAAGGAAATTGAAGATGCCAATATAATGACTCTACTTGATAAGTCAATTCATTCGGTTAGCACCAGTACCAGTCATTTAGATAGAGACGATTCGAACGTTTCTTTAGAATGAGGGATAGCAAAAATCATTTATCGATTTTATTACCTAATATTCAATCAATTCGAAATAAAACAGACGAACTCTCTATATTCTTAGAACAACAAAATCTACCAAATATTGTTCTTCTGACAGAGCATTGGTTGAAAGATGACGAACCTCTTCATATTTCTGAGTACGATGTGATTTCGAAATATTGTCGAAAGAATTCAATACATGGAGGAACTATGATAATGGTCAGAAAGCAGTTTTTAGAATGTTTTCCTTTCGTCAATATTTGTGAATATGACAACCTGATTGTAGAAAAACAGTTTATTTTCATAAGTAAATTTCATACCGCTATTTATAGACCCCCCTCAGTAGATCTGAAAATCTTCATAGAACAACTAGAATTCTTATTATCACAATTACCCCCACTCGCATCTATTATTTTAGCCGAGGACCTCAATATAAGTTTCGCGAATAAGGCGTCCACTGATACCCAAATGATGACAAATCTGCTAGACTGTTTCAATTTATTAATGCATGTAGATGAACCCACTCGTGTTTTTAAATTCTCATCTACTATTATAGACTATGTCTGCACGAACATAAGTGATGTAGTATGCTCCATTACCAATCCTGGACTATCTGACCATGAAGCAGTTAGCTGTACATATACATGGTCCATACGACACGGTCCCTGTAAACCAAACCATCAAGTATTTCGGGAATTTTCCCTTTTCATTATATGTATATTGATTGAGGCTGCAAAAGAAAATTATTTTGGAATCTACAGGGTGCCTCAAAAAAGTGTGACATATCAAAGTTGTGTTTTTTTTAATGGAACACCCTGTATTTCGTAACACATTTGAATAGGTCAGGAAAAAATTATATGGTTTCATATGAGGTACTATGTACCTAACTATAACCGTTCTCGAGTTATCGATTTTTTTATGTACAATTGGAAACTAAATAACATCGAAATGTATAGAAATCATCCCTTCGAATTCTGACCAAGCATAAAATAGGTTTTGGGCTATTGATTTCGATTAAACCCGTTCCTCAATATTATACAAAATGTTCAAAAATCATTGTCACTTTTTTAAAATTTCGGACAAAGATAACTTTGTTATTTCAAATAGAACACCGTGTATTTTTTCAGTTTGAACAATATAAAATTCAATTATCATTTATTTCATATTGAGGTTTTCTATACCTGACCTAAATAGTTTTTCAGATATTGACTTTTTCAAATAGTAGTTCTTATTTCAATGCATTCTTTGAATAGCTTTGAAACGACAATTATTCTACTTGTTGAAAGAATTCTTATTGACAGTTATTATGTTTTACGTTATTCAAAACATTCACTGAATTATTAGCGTCGAAAATGGAAACTTATTCCATTCAAGAGCGGATTGGTGAGTGTTTAGAGAATTGCCTTTTGGCGTCGAGGGTGTATGCCCAAAAATATCCAGACCGGAATCATCCAAACAAGTTGGTTTTCAAACGATTGCTTCATCAATTTCGTAGGACTGGAAGTGTAGCTTATGAAAAGGCAAATAGACCAAAACCTATCATTGGAAATGAGGAAAGTGAATTTTTTATTATGGGATCAATCATAGAAATCCCTCATACGAGTCAACGTAAGATCGAGAAAGATACAGGGATAAGCAGACGGAGCATTTCTAGGGTAATAAAAAATACAAATTTCACCAGTACCGTTCTCAGATGCACCATGAATTATATGAAATAGACTTCCGTCGACGAATCGAGTTTTGTCTATGGGTTCTGGACAAGATTAGTGAGGATGAACATTTTTTGTATTCCATTTTATTATCTGATGAATCTACTTTTCATAACAATGGCTTAGTGAACAGACACAACTTCCATTATTATAGTAATGTGAATCCTCATTTTTTCCGCACTCTGGATCACCAGAATAGATGGTCTGTTATCGTGTGGGGAGGAATTATAGGTACACAAGTTATTGGACCTAACTTTTTTTATGGAAACTTGAATGGTCAAATTTTTTTACAATTCTTACGAGATGCTCTGCCTAAGCTTCTGGAGAATGTGCCGGTAAATATCAGACAACGGACGTGTTTACAATTGGATGGAGGTTCGGCACATTTCAAATTCAGTGTCAGACAATTTTTCAATATGATTTACCTTTCCTCGATTTTATCCTATGGGGATACTTGGAGAATGAGGTTTACGACACTCCTCCAACCACACTGGGAAATATGAAGCAGATAATAAGGGCTGCTTTCCGAAGAGTGACGCCTCAACTGTTATTAAATGTTAAGAAGTCTTTCATAGAGAGAGTGGCTCTCTGTATTCAACAGGATGGTCGTCATTTCGAGCAACTACTTTGAATTCAATACATTCGTGTTTCATATTTTGTTGTTGTTTCAGTTGAATAATAAAAAAAAATTGTATAGTCTGTTTAATATACTACTGTCAGAATATGAATGTAAATGATAACTTCAATTTAGTGAACAGTAAATATTCTTGATGAAGTGAAGTATAACAACTGTCAATGGGAATTCTGTGAGCAAATCAAATAAATGTCGTTTCAAAGCTATATTGATTCAAAGAATGCATTGAAATAAGAACTACTATTTGAAAAAGCCAATATCTGAAAAACTATTCAGGTTAGGTAAAGAGAACCTCAATATGAAATGAAAGGTAATTGAATTTTATATTGTTCAGACCAAAAAAATACAGGGTGTTCTGTTTGAAATAACAAAGTTATCTTTGTCCGAAATTATAAAAAAGTGACAATGATTTTTGAACATCCTGTATAATATTGAGAAAGGGTTTCTATCGAAATCAATAGCCCAAAACCTCTTTTATTCTATATCAGGATTCGAAGGGATGATTCCTATACATTTCGATGTTATTTAGTTTCCAATTGTACCTAGCATTTTCATAAAAAAATCAATAACTTGAGAACGGTTATAAATAGGTACATAGTACATGAAATCATATTATTTTTGCCTGACCTATTCAAAAGTTTAATGAATTACAGGGTGTTCCTTTTAAAAAAACACAATTTTGATATGTCACACTTTTTTGAGCCACCCCGTAGACTCCAAAATGGTTTCCTTTTGCAGCCTTAATCAATAAACATATAATGAAATGGAGAAATTCCCGAAAAAATTTATGGTTTGGTTTACAGGGACCGTGTCGTATGGGGTACCCCACCCTGTATATACGTTAAATTCTGATTTCATTGACCAATTCATTTTCAGAATCCCGCTGCAGCATTGTCAAGTTACTCATTAGGTTTGAGGAGACAGCATGTTGGAAAATATTTCTATATGAATGGTACCTACCTACGTCTAATTATGAAAGGATTGATTAGGATTACACAAAAGTTAGTGAAGTTCTACATGAAAATAAATAACATTTGAGTTTTTATGAAACCTGTCTGAAAAATATATCAAAATGTAATCCACATAAACATCTGAAACTTTCTTCATCCCCTTTGGCAACCAGTCTACGACTACACTTTCAATAGAATATCTATAGAGAAATATTTGTGTGCGGTACATCATGTTCCCTCGATTTCAGCATTTGCAACAGCGTATGATCTTCTGAAACACACTTACATAATGCGAAATACTAAGAAATATCAGGCAATACCCTCGCTCTGTGGGATTTCTCATAAAATATGAGCAACAATGCGGAATTTTCCCTTTACTGGCATTTGTATGCAGTTCTGGTTTTCCATCATAAAAATGTATATAATTTCAATAGCTGTGTGAATATACGGGTTTTAATCGCTTCTCGATGAATTCATACCTGAAATTATATTGAGAACTCTTCCGCATTTTGAGATCTCGAGACTCGAACTTTTGTTGAATTTCATTGTACTGTTTCTAGGTTTGCAGATATTTCAAATGAAATGAGATGATGAGTTCATACAGTACTATGTTATCGAGCAATACTCAGGGACCCAATCCGAAATTTTTTCAGCATATAAAAGTACCCTATACATGAAATATATAACGTGAATTTCGCTTCAGTTTTCGTCTGGATGAACTGCTATGAACTCTGTTCCCTTATAATTTTATTTTCAGTAGTTTCAGAGATGACGGTGGAATAATTTTCTGATACACATGCTCAGTTATATTTTTGGAACCACATATCACAAAATCCTAAAAAAATTTAATATTATATACAGCGTGTCCCACAACTTTCTCTTTTCCTTTCGACAATATATAGATGGGGTCAAAATATCAATAGTAATTTATATAACCTTTTTCCTAAAATCCTTTGTTATTGAGCTCTCAAAGTAACAAAATTAAAAATATTTCTCTTTGATAACTTTTCAAGTGAATATTGAAATAAAACTTCGTTTTTCATCACGTGACCACAATGTGAAAGGTTCTGAAATCCCAAGATAGGGAAAATTGACTTCAAAGTCAGGAATAAGGGTTACTTTCGACTTTGCATAAAGCCTATGTGTTCTCGAAGTTGAAATTTTAGGAAAATGCGACTTAAAGGTCTCAAATGGGATAGACGCCATAATTTTCTTGAATCGACCACATTTTAATGATAGATAGTCAAAGAATTGGTGTATATGGTATGTATATAAATACTCCATCTATGAAAAAATGAATTCCTACAATGAGGTTTCATGCTACAAAGTAATCAACGGACTGCCTCCGATGGTCCACACCCGAGAACTTTGAAATCATTTTTTTCGACAATACAAGGTTTTCTGAACAATTTTCTGAATGAAAGTACTCGTATGTAAAATCGATAAGAGCAACGATTTTTCGACTATATCCAACCCCAGTGTCCACCATTATCTGAATTGTTTTTTTCAAAACCGAAATAATAATGATAATCTAAATTCAGCAGCAACATTGATAACTAGGATAATAATAATTCATAAAAAACTTTTCCAAAGACAAGCTTGTATTCAAATGCACGAAAAAGTGAAAACTAATTGCTGTGGATGTGTGACGTAGGTAATTCCGTGAATTATAGTTGGATTAAAAATTTTGAACGGGAAAGAATGACATACGAACGAAGCAAGTTGGATGAAAGTTTGTAAAAAGATGATAAAAAAAGTTTTAAACAAAAAGTACAGTACCTATTCGAAAGTTTCATTCACAATTTTGGAAGCAGATATTTTTTCAAACGAAATTTCAAGTTCTGTAGTTCTATGTTTTTGAACTGACAAGTCAGTCCATATTTTAAATTTACATGTGGAATTATACTGTGGTTATCTCAGAAAACTCAAGATTTGATTGTTTCAAATTCTCCTTCACAACTTAAATGTTGGGGAGTTTCACTGAGAATAGATTCAATGAGCAAAAATTTTCAACACGAATTATAAATGGAGCTGAAAAAACTGAAATCAGAAAATATATGTATACCTACTAGTAAAAAGCAATCGAATAAACTACAGAAAAGCAAACGAATAATCTACAAAAACAGCTGAATATGAATGGGGAAAAAATACCTAGTGAATAATTTCTACCACTAATGTTAACAAAATCTATTAAAAAGAAATGAAATAGTTTTGATAAAATTTGAGAAACAAAAATGCGATTTTGTTTTGTTGAATGAGTCGTTGTCATATGATTGTCACCATATTGTCAATATTATAGAGCTTATTTTGAAGTTTTTTTAAACGACCGAACAGTTTAATTTTGAGGAATTTGCACGTATTGTATGGACAAGCACTCTGTAATGCTGCTGAGCATTTCCTGACAAGAGAAACTTCCAAGCTTGTCGATCTAAGCTCGAAGGCATGATTAATTAATAAAATTCTCTGGTTTTTGGATAAGTTCCAAAATATGAACCAGCAATATTTCTTGGAATAAGTCAAGAATATGGGATCACCCAGTATCTTCACGAAATTTTCACAGGTGCTTCAAAACATGGTAAAAACAGTATATCAATTGAAAATTTTGCGCGGAAAAGATAATAATGGGAGATACGGGCCCCTGAAGATCCATGAAGAGAGGTTATGGGATATCACTTTTGGAAATTGAAAACTGATATGAACAATTTCCATTTACACCGAAATAGTAACTGCACACTCATTCAACGTTCAAGTTATATCAAACTCACTTAATTTTCGATGAAGTAATGAAAAAACTCCGATTACTTTTCATATAATTCAACAGAAGAAATGTCAAAAATCAAACGTTGGTGATCATGTTATGTTTATCCAAATCTCGTGGACATTGAAGTTTATTGATATGCGACGTTGCCCATGTCTCCAAGGGGAAAATAAAGTACAGAGATTCATTGGGACATACATATTTGAGCATATAAATTATAACTATTACAGCATGAAAAGACGATCTGATAGTTCTGATGGATATATGAACCAATAGAAGTTTAAAATGCAAATAATATATCACCACGCTTCTTGAGAGTGTCTAATAGCTTTTGAAAATCAAGCATGAACTTGATGTGCCGCATTCAGAAAGTTACCAAACATATTAAAATAATGTGACTTCAGATTATTTTGTTTTAAGTAATTGTAAACCGCACTGAGAAACGCATTTGGCTTGGATGCTTTCTCGTATGCCAGGCATACGAGAAAACATCCAATCAATTTCTTACGTAAAAAGTAGGAACACAACCTAACCTAACTTGGCTAACCTTGTTACCCAATTTGAATGCAAGGTAATCAACCTTACAAGGCGACGCTTCGCTCCGCTCGCAAACATTCCGATCCAACCAATTTCTTACGTAAAAAGAAGGAATACAATCCAACCTAATTTGGCTAACATTACTATCCAAGTTGAATGCAAGCTAATCAACCTTATGAAGCGACGCTTCGCTCCGCTCGCGAACATTTCTATCCAACCAATTTCCTACGTAAAAAGAAGGAACACAACCTAACCTAATTCGACTAACATTGTTTGGAGGTTGTAGACGATGTGGTAACTTGATTACTATCGTTTCGAACGTCCATCGTCTTAATGTGAGGTTTTCACGACGTTTCGAATGCTTGTATCTGCAATCGTCTTCAGGTGAATACTGACAAGTTTAGGTGCTACTCACCAATTTATATGACTGTCGAAAGGAAGATCTACAACACTCTGAGGAAATTCAAACACTTCATTCCAGACAACGAACGATCACATCTAACGCCACACTACAGCAAACCACCGCATCTCTACGGGCTTCCGAAAATCCACAAACCAAAATACCTCCTACCGGTACTACAACCCTAACAAGGAAATAGCAGTTCATACGTCAAGAACTCCAAGCACTTCGTTGACACCATCACAGATATTGAACTTGGACCAGAAGATCGTTTCATCAGCTTCGACGTGGAGAGCCTTCACACCAATGTCCCTATAGAGGAATCTCTCAGTATCATCAAATGGAAACTCGAAGAAGATGACCAGCTGCACGAGAGGACTGACCTTCCTACCCACGCAATATTGGACTTACCGCAGTGCTGCCTACAGAACTCATACTTCCAGGAAAAGGACCGATTCTTCTTCCCTTTCTCCAATCATCGCCAACATATACATGGAGTGGTTCGAGATATTGGCCATACAGGAGGCAGAATACAAACCAAAGCTGTGGTTGAGGTACGTGGAAGACACCTTCATCATATGGAATCACGGAAACAAACATATCCAGGATTTCTTCTCAAGAATAAACAGAATCAGGGATTCGATCAAATTCACGATGGGAATGGAAACCAACAGTGCCTTACCCTTCCTCGATGTGAACGTTGATAGAATAGGCAATGGAATCCGCACCTTCGTCTACAGAAAGAAGACACATACGGGGCAGTACCTCAGTTACAGCTCCAACCATCCGAGTTCGACGAAGAGAGGGATCGTGAGAACAATGGTAGAGAGAGAAACGCACATATGCAACAACGTGGAGTCACTAGATGCCGAATTAAACCACATCAGAGAAGACCTCCACCAGAATGGATATCACAAGAAACTCCTAGAAGAAGTATTGAACTCCGGAAGACGAAAACATCTGAAGAGCAACAACAAAGCACAGTGATCTGCCTTCCGTACATCAGAGGTGTCTCCGAGAAGATCAGAAGGATCGGAAACAAGTTCAACATCAAGAGCTGCTTCCAATCCGGCAGTACTTTACGGAGTTTCCTGACCAAGACCAAACCTGACAACAAAAATGAAATCAGTATGAATTGCATTTATGAAGTTCCATGTGAATGCGGAGATTCCTACATTGGAGAGACAAAGAGACTGTTCTCGGTAAGATTGGATGTGCACAAGAAATGGACTCAACGTGGAGAAACATAAAAATCGGGAATCGCTGACCATGCCTGGACTGAGCACCATCGAGTTCCATGGGACGACGCAAGTGTTCTACATAGAGAGGAGCATTGGTTCAAACGGAAGCTCAAAGAGGCCGCCTACATCGAAGCCAATAACGCCTTCAGTCAACCAAGCGTTGACATCGAGAACGTATGGAAACCCCTGATTGCTTTTTCTGGCGGGCTGCAGAGGCGCAAAACTTCACGCACCACTACTCCGCGCGAAATTACACGCACCGCTGCACATGGCGGAATTGCACAGTCATATAAATTGGTAAGTAGCACCTAAACTTGACTTAAATTGTTATTTAATTTGAAAAAATGCTAATCAACCTCACAAAACGACGCCCCGCTCCAACCAATTAGTTACTTAGAAAGAAGGAACACAACCTAACCTAACATGGCTAACATCCAAGTTGAATTGAATGAAAGCCAATCAACTTTACGGAGCGACGCTTCGCTGCGCTCGTAATCATGTCTTTGGCAGTATGAATTCTCTAGAAAAATATTACTGGGCCTGTAAAGGGCTTTTTTTCCGAAGTAAAGTGATTCGATAATCTTCCAATTCACTCTGTTCATCTTCACATGGATGAAATTGTCGGCCTGTTTTCGGGGATCGTATAATCTCCCAGCTAATTTCAAAAACTCCTCAGTTATGAAAAAATGTAATGTACATTTTATTGTCTACATCAAGGATATTTTGCGAAAAAAAATGAATGAGCGAACGAATACGCAAATATGCTGCTAACGAACAGAAGGACAAGTTGGAACCCATCTACACATTTCTAATATTGAAGAAGCGACACTCTTTTATAACTTCAAAAGGCCATAATATCCAAATGAAATTTTTCGCGCCTAAATTTCGATTGCTTGAGTGTTTTTATCGAGTTTTGTGATAATTTTGTGAATATTTCGTGCAAATTTCGTAAAAATTTAGCGAAAATCCGGATTGGCCCAATTTACTTGGATAGTTGGCAACGTGGCATGTCCATAAAATGCCAGGATAAAAGCACAATGCAACCAGCAATATAAGATTTTTGACATTTCATGTGAAAAATTAAATGAAAAGTAATCGGAGTTCTTTCACGACTTATCGAACATTAAGTGATTTTAATATTACTTAAACGTTAAATGAGTGTACAGTTAATGTTTTAGTGTAAAAAGCTATTCTTTAAATCAGTTTGCAGTTCCCAAAAGTGATATTCCATAACCTCTCTTTATGGACCTTCAGGGGCCCATATCTCCCAAAATTATCTTTTCCGCGCTAAATTCTCGATTGCTATACTGTTTTTATAGTCTTCTGAAGCGCCTATGGAAATTTCGTGGAGATACTGGGTGATTTCATTTTCTTGACCTTTCCCTATTTCTTTGTATGGCGATACTCATTTGATGAATCAAAAATGAAGTAGCCCTTGGTTAGTTTTATACTATTGATATTTCATTTCCGATTTCACTGATTATTTCTGAAGCTCCAAGTGTTTCGATACCAACGGAAAGAAATATATAGTTTTGACCAAGATTTTAATCATTTTTATTCTTCAAACATCTCACCAGCTGCAGGAGACAGACCAGGGGTGACTAACTGGGGACAATATTGTCAACGCAGGTGAAATCCCACACCACAGTTTTCCTCGTTGCCATGTAACCAGGGACATTTACCATCTCAACTTGTTCCTGAAGGTTACGAAATAGCAGGAACTTTGGCAGAAACTAAAGAGTTGAAAAACATTCTGGTGGAACATTAAATCGATTTTTCACGTTATACCTAGATTACGGAATGGACAGAATTATCATGTCCCATATTCAATATAGGGCCGAAATATTCAGAAAAGTTTTACATCTGGAAAGTTCAGAATGTAGCTGCAGGCACCAATCATTCTCCAAACAGGGACGACAAGAGAAAAATGTGTGGACTATGCAGCCAATATAACAAAAAAAGCATGTCCTGGTATTCATATTTAGTATGCAAGGATGATAAAAGTATTCATATTGGATTATATCTGTCTCCTTGCCTTGTAATATGACAAAAGAATAAAATCCAGAGGTTAAAGTTCTATTCGTTTCCAAATTCTTATTTTGTTATATTCCTTAAATAATATGAGTTCATTATTAATATATATTGAAACATATTTTTTTGTTTCATTTTGATCGATATTATCAAGAATATCAAGTTCTATTATTGTGCTACCCTTGTTACAAGTCGCTATAAGCAACCGTTTTCTAGATATTTCGACTTGAAAATTTCAAGTCGACTATTTGATAATCGATGCGTGTTGAAGTTATTACCATTATTTTGCATTTTTCACAAGAATGTTTAGGAAAAGAATTCGACGTTTAAGTAAGTAGTTTTGGTAATTACATATTATGTGACACTTAAACGTTTTGTTGTTTTGATGAAATTTCTGTAAGTTTTGAAACACTAATTTTGAAAACATGGATTATTTAAACAATAATGCTCATTTAACCGATATGCGTTTCGTTTATTGCCTTGCGGATGACAATGCGCGCGAAGCAGGACGTATTTACCAGGAGCGATTTTCTAATCGAGTACTGCCTTCAGCTCCAACATTTACCAGTCTCCACCGTCGGTTGGCAGAAACAGGTAGCTTTGAGAGGGCAGCTGATATTATTGGAAGACCACGAGCAGTCCGAACCCCTGAATTGGAAGAAGCTGGGTATCCGCATACGGTTTATGCATGATGGGGCTCCTTAACAATGTCTATCCAAATCGATGGATAGGTAGGGGTGTAGAAGGACCTAATCAGGCGTGGCACCAAAGTCCCCAGATCTAAACCAACTGGATTTTTATTTTTGGGGACATTTGAAGTCACTAGTTCATAGAACCCCAGTAGCGAAGGAGGAAGATCTAAGAAACCGAATTGTAGACGCCTGTGAAACGATAAGAACACACCAATAATTTTTGAGCGGGTACGAGATTCAATGACTAGAAAACTGAATGCCTGTATCTTCGATGAAGGTGGACAGTTTGAACAATTTATTTGAATACAATTCAGTTTCCTTCATTTTATTTAGTTCTACATATTCAAAATTTCTTGAAATAAAATGTTGATAGTTTTCGCAAATGTTATTAAAACAAATACAGATTTTGCACCCTTGATACAAACAATACTATTTCAAACGAGTGAAAATAAATAGAATAGGTGGAGCCCCCTACAAAAAACCAAATCTACTTATTTAAACTCCAAATTAATTTCCTAAGCATTCTTGTGAAAAATGCAAATTAATGGTAACAACCTCAACATGCATCGATTATCAAATAATCGACTTGAAATTTTCAAGTCCAAATATCTAGAAAACGATTGCTTATAGCGACTTGTAACAGGGGTAGTTTTTTCACGTAGATTATGAATCTTCAAAAAATATAGAGACGTGTAGGCGGCGCTCGCTACAAGTAAGAGGAATAATAACATCAGTTTCGAATTCGACACCTCAAAAAACCTCTCAATACCAATTTTCGTTTGATCAAGGACAGTATTTCGAGAGTTATAAAAAAAAAACAAGAATCAAAATAGAACTTCAACACCCTGTATCTTGAAAACGAAGCGTTTTGGGACATATATTTATTCGAACAATTCATATCAGAATATTGTGAGGAATCACTTCCTGTTGTTTGTCAAAGTACTTCTGACTCACCCTGTATATGTAACCTTACACTAGAACAGAAAAAATATAAAATAATACACAAACATTATGATAAATTGAATATGTTATACGAAGAGAAAAGGTAGCAGCAGCATCGTCGATTTAACGAATAAAACAATTAATCATCCAGATTCGACCCCTATCGGATAAGAACTGAACTGTCAAAAAAGTAATGTTTATATTAGCGGTATCCTGTGTGAATATTATCTTTTCACAAATCCACCGCTTGACTTAAGAGTCCAGAATGTTATTAAACGCACAAATAAAAATGTGAACTCATTATTCAAATATTACTGATGTTCTTTGCCGCCATTTGTGGAAAACGTTTGTGCCCTCATCGGTCGAATTCCTTTTGTAGCGGTCGTGCACGTAATAAAGAACTTCAACGCACTCGCTATGAGCATCTATTATAACCTAGTAGTCTTCTTCTTCTTCTCCTATCGTTGTGGCGTCTGACCAATCAGGTATACAATTCGCCAGTGCTCTCTCTCTCTCTTACGTAATCAAGACTTCGTAATTATGGGGCACCCTGGGAGTCTCACTCTGAGTGAAACCACAAGTACTCTGTTGATTTTTGTCCATGCACGTATGCGGCAATATACTCCTACAGTTTTCTTGATCTTACCTGAAGTCGCCCCTTTCTTCCGACAAATCCGTTGTCATCTGGCATAGTTACCAGCGTAGAGAAGGGAGCAGATTTCTGATATGTTCAGTTCACTTACATTTAAATATTTTTGAAATGCACGTATTTCTACGGCTGGACAATCACAAACATCAACTTGACTTCCAACCAACAAGGACGCCTCCAGTCCTTCAACCACCATGGTCAGATGTCGAATGTTCTAACCCAGTAGGTAGTCATATTTCCCTTATTATTTTTTGACATTTCTAGAAACCAATGGAAACTTTCGATTCAAATCATCCATGCACTTTTTGACCAATAAAAACATTATTATAGTGGGAATATTCTACCTAGAATATTGCCGCGGGAATAATTTGAGGTATTTTGTTTTTATTGTCTGACAACGTATATTTTTATTTTGACGTCTGCCATCAATTTGCATGGAAAGTGCGAAATGATTCAAAACCGATTCAGTATATTGTATCATTCTGCGAGGGAATGTGTTTATCAACCGACAAAACCAAAAAGAGGAATTTCTCTAGTCGACGCGTATATTTTTTTTTTTATTTTTTTTTTATGTATGATCACGCATAACTTTTTACGGAGACGTCCGATGCCGATAACTCTTTTTTCAGTGGATAGGGTGTACTTCGAAATTGTAACATTTGAATTTAGAAGATGAAATTCACCCCTAAGGGTAGCAAAATGAAGGATATTGA
Organism: Gonioctena quinquepunctata; assembly: GCA_018342105.1. Classification (NCBI taxonomy): domain Eukaryota; kingdom Metazoa; phylum Arthropoda; class Insecta; order Coleoptera; family Chrysomelidae; genus Gonioctena; species Gonioctena quinquepunctata. Next base: position 68,805 of record JAFIRS010003753.1, on the reverse strand, counting down.
TCACTCACCCTCTGAATTCTGGTCCGTTAACCGATTCTATCAGGCATAATATTGTACTGGGATCTTCGATTTGGATGATTCTTCTTTTATCAGAAAGGGTATACCTCATAGTTGATCATATTTGGATTTCGAATGGAATTATCCACCCTTACGGGTAGAAAAATAGGGGATGATTGATTTTTCACTTGTGAACATTGGCACACATATGTAGTTGACATTGACAGACCCTCCTACATCCGTCAAAATGATTACATTCTATGAAAGGATGGAATTATATACAGAGTGATAAAATCCACGAACCAGAACTTTCAAATTTAATTTATATTATATAACGATAAATAGTTAAAATAGAAAATCATATTATTTAATAGTTAATAGTTGAAGTAAGGTAGGTAAGTAAGTATTTTGGAAGTAATAAAAAATGAAGTAGGTAGTAATTAGTAGATTTCAGCAACAAAAAATTGAAAAATAAAAACTTTTTAACAAAAAATTAAACCGGCGAAAATATCAACTGAAAAGCAAAAATTAAAATAAATCTCTTTAGCCCAAATGATAATTGAGCTCCTAAACTAATGTGAGTAACTGATTTTGAGTCGGCGCCAAACAAACTAGCAATTGAATTAGGTAAAGCGTGAAATGATGGCATAGAGATGCACGGCTGCGTTTTGATGACTTCTTTCAAAGTAATATAATTATCTTCGATAATTGTTTGTTTGGCGCCGACTCAAAATCAGTTACTCACGTTACTTTAGGAGCTCAATTATCATTTAGACTATAAGATTTATTTTCGTTTTTGCTTTTCAGTTGATTTTTTCGTCAGTTTAATTTTTTGTTAAAAAGTTTTTTGATCGTAATATCAAAAAATAATCTATAGAATACCACACGAAAGTTCGATAAAGTAGAAAATAATTCTCCAGATTTCTTTCTCAGACTTGTTGTCATTTGGCAACAAATTTTAGAAAATCTGTCAAATTATTTTCACTTTATTCTCACTCTCTTGTGATATTTCAACTGAAAACATGATATTCCATGCAATATTTTTCCATTGCACTGATGGTATTTGTGGATCTATAGAGGTTTTTTCTTTACAATTTCCAATCATGGAGGTAATATCAAACTTTTGCCCCTAGATTTTGTTGTCTTTTCGCAGGTTTCGGAATATTCAGAAAATTGTGTCCATATCAATTTTGTACAAGCTTTCATTTAGTTTCACTTGTTAGTATGCCAGTCAAAATAGACCGCCAATTTACAAAAACTACAAACATTTCTTCAGCACTGCCGGATGTTGAGGCATCCAGTAAAGACTAAACATAAAAATTTGCACACTCATCCGGTAACCGGAAATTACTCAAAATTGCATAAAACGTATAAGCAATTCTCCTTGGACAAAATTGCAAACATTTGCAAATTGCAGGTATATTCCTTAACTTCTTCTCTACATCCTTTGTAAAATTTTCACACGCAATTTTCAACCGGAAATACGAATAATCCTTGATAACGTTGTGAATAGCGCTAATTCTGGTTAAAAATGCAAACATTGTGCAAATTTGTGGTAGAATCATGGTTCCGTAAATTTGCAAACTTTTCATGTGCACGGAACATCTAAAAATTATGGATAACGCTAAAAACAGTGTCAGGGACAAAGTTTTAGGGGTCACGAAATTGCAAACAATGTTTTTGTGCTGTGCAAACTTTGGTGACATAATTTCATGTAGCCAAAACTTTGTGCAATTTTTTCTTGAAGTTCCGCTATGGCAAACAAGTCTACGTATAAATTTGCAACCCTATAAAATGTCGGGAAAACCGGGCAATTATCAATTAAGTCGATTTTCGCGGATGACACAAAATTCAAAACATTGTGCAATTTTTTCTCAAAGTTCTGGAATGGCAAACAAGTCTATCTATAAATTTGCAACCCTATAAACCGTCGGGAAAGCAGTGCAATGAAATATTGTCAATTGAGTCGATTTCCGCGGATGACACAAAATTCCAAACTTTGTGTAATTTTTTCTCAAAGTTCTAGAGAGGCGAACAAGTTGACGTATGAATTTGCAAACCCATGAAACGTCGGCAAAGCAGGGCAATGGAATATTATCAATTTAAGGCGATTTTTGCGAATAGTTAATCTTTTTGCAATTTTCGCTCCAATAATTGAACCCGATCTGGTGGAATCGGCGTTTATTATCAGAGGATAATTATTCAAGGACCAAATTACCGAAGCCGCTAATTTTTTCGTCCTTTAAGCGAATTGTCAAGTTATATCGTCATTTCCATGATACCCGATAGTGAAATTGACGATTCCACCGAATGGTTATATAAGATGATAACACTGTATAGTTCCAACACATAGTTTTACTTGATGGTTTTCATCTGAAAATACCACTTAATAAGACATAATTGTCTACTACTATTTAGTATTTGTATGTACAGATAATCATTCAGTGGATATTATGTAATGAAATCATTCAGTACAATTATTTGATATTACCATTTGGTAAAATCATGTAACATAGCCATCTGAGTTATAATTTCAGTGTACATTTGGTCAGAACGTCTGAATTACTACATGATTTACCATATAGTAATGTAAAATTTGGATTTTTTTTGATGACACTCTTTTGGATGTTTTGTACACTCTTGTTGAGTTGATACCCATGAATTCAAGTCTAGAACACCGAATTTTGATTGAAGTTACTCAAATTGACTAATCAGCACTCACCTATAGTCTGGAACACTTGAATCAAGTCTTCATAACATTTTTTGCAAATATTGACCGTTTTTTTCAATAAAATCATAGCGTTTGCATTAGAGAATACTGTACTTTTTTTACATTTTACGAGATTTATTCAATGATGCTCTGAAAAACAGATAATAGGCGAGATCACAAATCCACAAATTTGCTTGATATGTGCTTGTAGTTGAAATATAGTGATAAAATATTATGTATGCATAAATTTTCCTAGACGAATATTCTATTGTCCGGCTTTCCCGACATGTTATGGGGTTGCAAATTCATACGTAGACTTGTTTGCCATAGCAGAACTTTGAGGAAAAATGCACAATGTTTGGAATTTTTTGGCATTTGCGAAAATAGTTTCTAACAATAATGTTCATTTCCGCCATCTTCCGGGATACTGAAAAAGGTGAAAACTCAATTGGCGACTTGAAATTATGCCACCAAAGTTTGCAAAGCACGAAAACATTGTTTGCAATTTCGTGACCCCTAAAACTTTGCCCCTGAGACTGTTTAAGCGTTATCCATAATTTCCTAGGTTCACTGTATTTGTACACATAAATTTGGCGATTAAGATAATTTGCACAATGTTTGCAATTAACGTTTCATGCGAATTTGAGTAATATCCGGTCACCGGATGAGTGTGCAAATTTTTATATTTAGTCTTCACTGGATGCCTCAACATACGGCAGTGCTAAAGAAATATTTGTAATTATTTTGAATTGGCGGTCAATTCTGACTGGCCTATAGTCCGTTCGTTCGTTAGTTAGGGTGAAATCTTACAAGAGAATAACAACTTCTAGTTGTCCGATTAATTTGAAATTTGGCAGGTGTTCATAGATGTCGGGCAAGATTTGTAATTACGATCCGATTTGATTCATAATTGGTTCCTGGGTGTTTTCGGGTTCGGAGATTATGTTTTTTTCTGTCAAAAGTCATAAATTCGAAATGGCGGCTCCAAGATGACAGACCAGTTTTGTGATTATGGTCCGATTCGATTCAAAATTGGTATGTGGGGGTTTTCGGGGTCGGAGATCATATAATTTCTATCAAAATTCATAAATTCAAGACGGCGGTCCCAAGATGGAGGACGAGATTTGAGATTATAGTCCAATTCGATTCAAAATTGGTGTGTGGGGGTTTTCGGGGTCGCAGATTATTAATTTTCTTTCGAAATTCATGGATTCGAAATGGCGGTCCCAAGATGGAGGACGAGTTTTATGATTATGGTGAGATTCTATTCAAAATTAGTGTGTGGGAGTTTTTGGGTCGAAGATCATGATTTCTCTCAGCTAAAAACTTACAGGGAAGAGACCTTGTTGAAACGATGCTCTATTAGAAATGAACAGATTAAGGCGAACTAAATAAAAAGCAAAAAATAAAATAACCAATGAAAAACATTTTTGATGACAAGCTTTTATTTAAGCCATATAAAATAAGTTTTAGTCAGCGCTGACAATGATTTAGTTATTTCTTGTTGAATTATTTGGTTTAAAAAAGCTTGTCGCGCGAATTGTCATAAAATTAATACTTCGATAAGTTGGTACTTACCAACCAAACATTGTCCAATGCAATCAATTGGTACCTACTTTTATGAACACTTCGCGCGACAAGCTTTTTGAAACCAAATAATGCAACAAAAAATAATTAAATCATTGTCAGCGATGACTGAAACTTATTTTATACGTTCTAGTACATGGCTTGAATAAAAGCTTGTCTTTAAAAATGTTTCTTATTGATTTTTTTATTTGAATTCAAATAATAATTATTTTGTTACCGTGTGATAATTACCAGTGGAATAGTACTTATTCATTTCATTAGTTGTTTATTGCTAATGAATGACATATCATAATATCCCTCAAATCCACTGTGATATAAAACTAATAACTTCACAACTTTCATTTCTCCTTCTCCAATATTCATAACTATATGAATTCACAGCCTTCTGAGCTTCACTAAGAATCATGCGAGAAAGGGTTTTTCTCAATTCAATTTTCAATATCTCACCTGGCATTGTACTTCGGCAGAAACCGCCACGTACTCATCACATCTAGATTGAGATCTCGAGTCTAAATTGGAATCCATCGCTGCTTCAGAATCCTTATTAGAAAGCGCGGGGTATTTTTAATAAGATTTCTCCTCAATTGTAAGTACAGAAAGAGCAGCAGACCGACATAAGCACATTTTTAGCGAACGTTGCGCTCTTAGCTTTATGGCTGAAAAATCTTCGAGCAGGCCCGGACTTGACAATGTGGAACCGCGAAGAATATTTAACCCAAGAGGCACTCGTATTCTACATTCCTTGATGGATGTTGCATTTCAGTATAGGAATAGGCGAAAAAACTTGTTAAAGAAAAATTAAGGAGTTTTCACTTGAATGTACCGAAAAGATAGAAAAAAACATGTGACGTATGTTGTGATGTTCTTATAGTAGATAATATATGTTTCAAAGCTTGTTACAAAAAATATCTTTTAATTTTTGTGAGGTTGTTGACTATTTTTGGATATTAATAATAACTTCATTCGTCTTGTGCTCCTCGGTTGTCAAAATATATTGAAAACGGTTTTTCATAGCTACCAACCAAGTATTCATTTGGTCAGACTCAAAAATTGCTTCATAGTGGATTAGGGGTAATCCATTCAGGTGGAAACCCTATGTAGCCAACAGAGTGAATTAACTCAGGAAACTTTCGGCACTATCAATTTCGGCAGTACTTTATCCGGCCGACCTTCTATCGAAGGGGGTGAGAACTGAAGTACCTATCACATCTACTCTCTGGAAAAAACGGGCCGTATTGGCTATCACAAGAAATTTATTTCTGGCCTAACGAAATTTGAATGTTTTCATTACTGCAGGCCATTTTACACCATACAGAAAATCTTCCAGATTAAGGAATGGACAAGTTGTATTTCTACACAAACAAGGCTTACTAAGACTTCTATGGAAATCAGTTCGGATAGAAAAAGTTTTTCCAAGGAGATATAGATATACAGTGCTTCTCAAAAGTCCCCTCCCACTCTCTTATTTTTGGAACGATTATACATAAACAAGTGAAATTTGGAAACTGAATATTGAAGGTTGTAAACTTTCCTACTAGTGATGCTAGATGACGAAATCGTCAAAGATGACGTTACAAGGCCATTGTGACCAAGAATTTTAAATGGAACCCTACGGCAAGCGACACCTCTTTTAAAAGGTATCGAAAAAACCTTTTCAATGATACTATTTTTGTTTGTGTTTATGGCAGTTTTGGCAACTCGCTTTCAAAAAACGCAAAGCTGTGATGAATTAAATCAGTTAATACTAAAATTCCAAATTCAAGCTCCGCCTCTGGATAGTTGTCAAATAAGCTGACATTTTTGTTATTCTCCCTAATTCGACGTTTTTGTAATTGTCAAGTTTTTGTACATTTAATAATTTGTGTATTGTTGATCGAACGTTTAACTGTTTTAGCAGCTTTTGGTACTTTTGATATTTTTGTACATTTTATTAATTTGTTAAACTGTTGTGAGCCGAACGTTCAAGTGCTTCAAGAAGCGAAATGGTACGTGCTTTAGGTGATAAAGTAGCAGCGATCCTGATTCTTGGTGAAACTGGACAAAATATTCATGCAGCAGAACGCAATTTTAATGAGAGGTTTCCTGATCGCCCCGTTTCGAGGACTTATGTGGGGGAGCTTCTTCCTAAGTTTGAAACAACGGGTAGTATTAATGATGCGGAACGATCTGGCAGACCACAAATTTCTGATGAGAAAAAAATTGATATACTGGCAGAAGTAATAGTTAATCCTACTTCTTCAACAACTAACGTTGCATCTACCTGTGAAGTCAGTCGGAGTACAATACACAGGGTGTTGAAAAAAAAAAAATTCATCCATACAAATTAAAAATGGTTCATCAACTCTCTGACGACGACCCAACCGAAGACTAGAATTTTGTGAAAATATGGAAACTAAAATCAACCAATAGCCAGACTAGGTCAAAACAATTTGTTTTAGGTGACGAAAGTACTTTCTATCTAAATGTATATGTAAATACACAGAATGTGAGGTATTGGAGTGACGCAAATCCTCACCTCTTTCGTGAAACACATACCCAATTTTCCCCAGAAGGTAAATGATTGGGCAGGTATTCTGGAAAACCACATCGTTGGGCCTTCCTTTTGAATACTGATCAACTGGTGAGGTTTATCTGGAGCTTTTGCAAAACGCAATAGAACCGTTAATCCTTGAAATTTTGGAAGATAATCGAGATGAATTCGGCAATTTGGAAATAACGTACCAACAGGATGGTGCTCCTCCACATTATTACGGTGCAGTGAGACGGTATTTGAATGAGGAGTATCGTGGTAGATGGATTGGACGACGAGGTTCAACGGAATGGCCAGCTCGATCACCGGACCTCACACCTTTGGATTTTTTCCTGTGGGGGGGTACCTTAAATCGAAGGTTAACGCCACTGAACCTGACAATATTGACGTTTTAAAACAACGTATTGTTGCATAATGTGAGGCTGTTTCCGCAGACACATTTGCAAAGGTACGAGAAGAGTTTAAAAATAGGATATTTCGCTGTCAGGAAGTAAATGGAGGTCACTTCGAGCAATTTCTTCAGATATACTGATTCTAAGATCTGTAGTTAATATCATACTGAATGGAATTTAAATTTTAATGTTTACTATGAGCCATTAAAACTGCCATAAACACAAACAAAATTTATCATTAAGGTTCCTTTTAAAGGTTGCTTGCCGTAGGGTTCCATTTAAAATTATTGGTCACAATGGTCTTGTGACGTCATCTTTGACGATTTCGTCATCTATCATCACTAGTAGGGAAGTTTACAACCTTTAATATTCAAATTTCACTTGTTTATGTATAATTAAGAGGGGGGGGAAGGGTTTTTTGAGAAGCACTGTATAAGAACCTGCTTTATCTTCGGAAGAAAACTTCCTATTGCCCTGTGACTATTTGCCCTGTGACTATTTGCCCCGTGACTCGGTGTTCGTATTACCAAGTACTCAAACACAAGTGCAATCCTGTTGAAAATGCATGAAACAGTTCGAAAGAGATTGATATTAGCAAAAAATAGGATGAAAGCTCGTTATGATTCAAAACCTAATTCTGGAGAATTCAAAGAAGGTGACCAGGTTTGAACTTATAATGATGAACCGATGACTTTTGATCGGACAATCACATGGGGTAATGTTACGAACACAAATACACTACGTCTGTTATAGCGCCGCCGATATCATCATGGAATATCCGAAACAAACAAACAAACATCGAGAGGCTGCAAAGAATCGAGAAACAGGTGCCTATGACCGCTCTTAGGAAACGCGGCAATGGAGACATTTTATTGAAGGAGATTGATTCAGATTGAAAGTGTCAGTTACAGTGTCGAACGTGGGTGGAGTTTCAGACATATTTGTTAAAATTACCGTTCCCCGTCAAGAACCTTCTCTCTGTATGATGAGAATATAATGATAAACAAAACAATAATGATCATTTCCACAACGCTAGAATTCACAGAATGGTTGCATCCTAGAATAAACAATTGAATTTTATTATGACATATAGTCTGTTAGTATTTGGTTTGTGTAATGGAAACTGTTTTCAGTAAACAACGTTTAGAATTATACGGTAGTTTCGTTTTATGTTAATGAGAATTTCTTGAGTTCAATCCACATCTCAAGATGCGAAAACTATTACTTTATATCAACATCGAGGGGAATTGAAACTATACTGCTCGACTACGCATATCTCGCTCGACCACATTTTCTGGGTTCTTCATGGTTTGAATTCAATTCCATCCATCAAGCCATAACGGTATTTTTTAACAATTCCACGGTCCTGGGGAGGTATCAATGAATTGAGTCATAGTTGCATTCTTGAAAATTGGAAAAACCGTTTGCTATTTCTTGCTGCAATCGGACACATCAGGTAAGGTTGAAAAACTTGTATAGAAAGGCCAATTTGATCAGTTTGTCTGTTCTTGAACCTGTTCATCGAAAGTTGGAACGGAAACATAATGACCTGTTATCCAGAGCAAAAAAAATTACCAAAATAAAATAATTAATTCTAGCAATCCATCTAGAACGGCTTGGAAATATCTAACAAAAATAATCAGCAGGAAAATTCAACAAATAGAGTTGATGATCAAGAAATAAGTGATTTTTACTCGACTGCTCCGTCATTTGACGAAGAACCCCGTACAATAGCATGGGAAATTGGCCCACAGTGGGATTTGCCTGAAATTTACATATGTTATTGTTATTGAGTTTCTGATCAAATGTTCCCACGGGCCCAATCCTCTAAGACCAATGATTTAGCTCTCAGGGCCGTATTTAGTATAGGTGCCTAACAAACAAAAAACAAAATTACAATCGATTAAAAATCAAAATAACGAATGCTATCAAACTTGTATGTACAGTTTGTTGTAATATCTGCAGAAAAATACTCTGAAATAGTGGTCAGACGAAAGCATTGAAATATTAACGTTATGTTCAAAACGAATCAGTTTGATGTGATTTAAGTAAGAAGTATGAAAGCATTTTTTTCTAGAGACTTGCTATTTCTCATGTTTACATGCCATGACGGCACTAGCAATCTATTCGGGGCTGAAGTGTAGCTGGTATTGATCTTAAATACAAACAAAAGATGTCAATAGTAATCAAAATAGCCTTGGAAAACAAAAAATTAGCACACACAAATATTATTATTTGACACATTGACAGTTGTTGTTTATGTTATTAAAATGCTTGTGCTTATTGGAATTCTTCGAGTTTAAGTATATTATTTAATTCATGTTTCGATTTTTCTGACCTACTTATATTTTAAAAAGTGAAAATGGATCCCATGCAACTGTTAAGCCATGTAATTACAGAGAAACTTCCTTCCCTACAAAACAGCATAATATTCTCAAACAATATCGTGATGTCCAGAAAAGTTTAATAGGGTTCACCATGTTTGACTGAAAGAGCTGGTAAGAAGTAACCTTTCTACACCGGATTCATAAATAACTCATCTAAGATGGTAAACAAGATTATTAATTGTCACTTGTTTATTTCACAGCGCGATCATAAAAACGGATTCAATGCAATTGTAAAGAATGACAGCCATTAAATATAACTCTTTCTCGAAAAGGCATAAAATTATGTTTTATATATTTTTATTTATGACAAAAACAAAACAACCCATTAATTATTAATGCGTGAAATGACCAAAACAAAAACCATTATTTTTGGTTGAAGATAATTATAATTACTAGTCGCGGTTAGACAAATTATCACGTGATTCGATAACGGAATATAAAAGCGCGAGTTTGATACCAAAATAATCAATCGGGGTTCAACAGTGAACCGAAGAACATGTCACTCTCAAAAGTGAGGTTAAAAGTCAGTCGAATCACAGTATCGTACAATAATAATGAGAGTTTCCAAATCAACATAGTGAACGTCAGAAAACATCAAACTCAGCCAATTCAAATCAAGTATTGAAGCTCCAAGTAAAAACACGAGTGAACAGTAGAGTTTTTCACCAATTATCTATTTTCGTCAACGCTTCCAGAACAGAGATAATACAACGGGAGTCCGCAATTTCAATAGTTCGCGATCTCTTAGAAAAACCCTAGCCATACTTATATACCGGGCGAATAAAATAGAATAACCAATTGACGCGGAACTAATCGACATAATAATAAATTCAAGACTAATTGTCGTTAAAACCCTACTTCAGTGAATAAGTGTGAAACAGGGAGATATGTAAGTTTTTCTATATTTATGTTTATGGCAAGCCCAACCTTTTTCTTATGTGCATGTGTATGAAAAAGAATCCCATAGTTTCAAGATTACAAAGATCTCAGAAGAGAATTATTTCTAGCCGTTTGTGGCAATTGATTGCAAGATTGTTCTTTAGTAAAATTATTTCGATTTTGTAGCCAACTGAAAAATCATCTGTCAATAACCTTCATTCGTTTTCGTTGTATGAATATTGTTGCTTATCATTCGTCCATGAACGATTGAGATAGTTGTGTCAATTTTTATTAAATATATATGTACAGTCTAAACATTTCATGAGTGCATTTTTTATTATTTCATGGTTAATTATTTGTTTTTCGAAATTCCTCCTGAACGGTAGTACTTCCTGGATAAACAACCCAACGTTCCGGTATTGAAAGGAAGGAAATTTATTTATGTTGACCACTCCATAGATTCATTTCCGGTTCGACACTTTTCAGATAGTCGATGCTTTCAATACTGTTTTTTCCAATCCAACGAATAATGTCTGGTATTACAGGTGTGGTGTGTTAAGTCACAACACCCTGTAGTCAGGGCGTATCAATTGGTGGTCAGGTGTGTGGTTTTCACAACACCCTGTATAGGCCAGGCTTATAACAAAACTATTTCCTTGTTATGTCTGTATGACGCCATATGGTGTACGGAGAATGGCACGAATCGACCCAGAGGGTGACGTTCATAAAACGGAAGGGGCTTTCACAAGAAGAAATGAAAGAGGCCATATATCAATCAATCAATCAATCAATATATACTTTATTGTCTGAAGAGTTGATTCTTATTGACAAAGCATAAAATAGGAAAAAAGAGAAATATATAAGAAATGTACAGATAATTAGATACGTGAATGTCAAGTGGATAAAATGTACGAACATAAAAGATAAATATTACATGTATAAATAAAAAACATATTGTCAATCTACTTCAAAAAAGAAGGACTATTGAAACAACACATTATTAAATAAGATGTCATTAACAAAAGGGTAACTAACTAACTAACAATTACCACCCTTAAGATTTAACAGTAGTCTTGCATAATAATCAAAACATGAGATAAAAAATTAAAAATTCAATAATATAAATATCCAGTATCAAATCAATTCCCATAAGGAACTATAGTATATCCTCATAATATTCCTGCAGGTTATAATAAGCTTTCTGCAATAGAGCCTTTTTTACAGTCTTTCGGAAGTTCTTCAGAGAAGTTATGTTTCTATAACTGGCTGGCAGATGATTATATATTTTTTTGCTTTCATACATGATGGAGTTTTTTGTCAGACTAGATTTAGGTAAGGGTAAGGGAACACAACCTTCATTTCTTGTTTTATGTTTTCGTGTTTCAGTAGGTGTTGAACCATATTTTGTGTGGATGAGGCATACAGTTTCCAAAATGAATAAACAAACGAGTGATAATATTTGTTGGCTAATAAAAAGTGGTTTGCAGTGATCGTGATATTGAGCTTTACACAGGTATCGGATTGCTCTTTTTTGTAGAATAAAAACACATTGATATAGAATTAGAGGCAAACCCTGAGACAAGATTGTGTGTAAATTGCAATGTAGCAATTCTTAATGAAATTGCTACAATCGAACAAGACGCCGCATGTATACGATTGAACATCATAAGACAAAGATCCCACCATAGATGCTGATTTTGCAATGGCCGTGAAGATCTAGTTAGGATATGTTCAGCAGGCCGAGTTACTGTAATAATTTGAAAAAATATTTATATTTCTGAAGGAGTAAGATGTTGCGACCATCATTCGGACGATCAAAAACTCATGCTCAATGCTTTGTTGCCTGGATTAGAGTCAATTGCCCATACCTTTTGAAGTTTCTTGCAAGGTTCTCGTATCATTGCAAATAAGAAATCCCAAGATTTTTGTGACGAAACATCTTATTCCGACGAATTAAATAATGCTTCCATTTCAAAAATCAATTCCAAGAATTGTTTGGGTATTGTATGCATTCCCCGTGGAGGTGGATTCAGATAAAGAAGGATCTTTCAACGTTTCTGTGTAAGTTGAAACAAGGCTTATCTGACGAACTTTCAAAGATTATTTTTGTCTATACCACGAGACAGTCGGTAAGCTTGGCAATGAGTAAAGTGAGATTGTCACTGAGGACCAGATTTGTTAGAAATAATATCGGATTTGAAGCAATAACTCAATCAGTATATAGAGCGACACGTAACGCCATTTTCAAATGTACTTTATAATCCCCCACCAGAAAATCCGAAAACAATATGCTTAGTAGACGCTACTTATACCTACATTACCCGAAGTTCCAATTTTCGGACTCGTAGGCAGACATTTTCTCAACATTTAGTAAAACCGACGCTATTGGTTGGTCCGGATGGCTACATTAGGTGTCTACTTCACTGATGGGCAAAATACTGACAGCATGATATTGCAAAATGAATACGAAAATGATGATCAGGGTATGAGAAACTGGTTTTTGGAGGGATACATACTCCCCGTCGACAGAGGGTACAGAGATGCAATACCACTTTTGAATCGAATGGGGATTCGTTACAAAATGCCAGCGTTTATACAACCAGAAGAAAAACAACTCTCGACTGAAGCACCAAACGATAGCCGGTTGGTTACAAAGTCTCGATGGGTAGAAGAAAGTCGTAATTGACATTTTGAGTCAATTTTTAAATTCTTTGACCAAGCGATAAATATGCAACATGTTCAACACTCAGAAGACTTTCATCTCATTGTTGGCGCTATTGTTAATAGATATTATCCACCAATTTCAAATGCTACAGTTCATCTAACAAGAACTATGTTAGCCAGGTCTAGACATATTAATCTTGTTCAACAACGGGTGGAAGAAGTACGTTTACTTAATCGACGTGGATTATGGCAGCAACTTAATAATGAGCATGTAGCTCGATTTGCACACCTATCTATGGATTACTTAAGAAACGTGACTTTTGGAACCTATCAAATTAAATTATCAGCGTCCTATATCCAAGACAGAATACTTAGAGATGATCATGAGTCGTTTTAAATTAATCTTAGAATGAATTTATTAGACTTGGAGTGTATTCTCGATTCAGAAGGAGAGAAAAATATCAAGTATTTATTCAATACACTATGCATAAAAACCAGCCTGACGAGAATAATGAAGAAGATGTATTGATCATAGGATACTACTGCAGTTGCAAATCAGGGGCGAGGACACTAGGAACATCTGCGAATATTTGTAGCATATTGTGGTATTTGGGAATTGCCCGCCATAATCGAAATGAGAATTAACCTTCGACTTCTGAGTTACAGCATATTAAAGATGCCGCAAATGTCTAGTGCAAGATGCGATACTCCAACAGCTGTAAGTGTTCAAGTATTATTTTGATAATGAGTGCTTAACTTTTTGTTCACTTCCACCACCCTGGAAATATCGGTTTCAACTTTGTTATTTATGAAATAAATATAGTTTCAATAAGATAGTAGAGTTATATTTATATTATAGAGTTAGATAATTCAAAAAGTGAATGACCGATTTCAACAATCAAAACGTAGTTCATATTTTCTCTTAAAAAGCTACAAGATAAGTCCTACATGAAGTTTATAAGTTGGCCGGCCATCTTGGATATTAAGATGGTGACCAACTTTGTCATGTACACAAAGGAAGCTACATTCATCTATCAAACGAGCCATCAACTACTGAAAAAGGACAAGAAATAAGTTAGTTATAACAAATTCAATTTTATTCGGTTTTTTGTGGAACACTTGGCAAATACAGTTTTACTAAATACGGTCCTGTAGGACAAAACATGTTTCACAGAGGACTTGTGCTAGTAGACAAATTTTGCAATATTTCTTATTTAATTGAATGCTAATAGGAAATAAAAAAATTATGGGCTTGAGAAAAAAGTGTCATTGTTTATTTGGCACCTATACTAAATACGGCCCTGAGAGCTAAATCATCGGTCTAAGAGGATTGGGCCCATGATAACATTTTATCAGAAACTCAAATCAATAACATATGTGAATTTCAGGCAAATATCACTGTGGGCCAATTTCCTATGCTATTGTGCGCAGTTCTTTCTCATAGATACACCAAAAACAATTATTGATAACATATCTATCAGAAATGGAACTCATACGCTAGATGATAGAAATATCCTATTTGAGTAATTTCCTCCTTATACGAAAGATGAATTGAAAAAACAATTATGATGCTGACCCATGTTTTTGGTTAGAAAGATAATTGTTTCTTTGAATAAGCCTCTTTCATACCTGGAAAACTTCACCATTCATTACAGGTTTGTTTCCTAGTACTTTTAAGTTGGGAAAATTATTCCAATTCTCAAAAAAAAAGACAATTCGCTACTTGAAAACTACAGACAAGTGACTGTCCCTCCCTCACTTTGAAATATTTTTGAGTATGCTATCACGCCTTGGAAATTTTCTAGAAACATTTGAAATATCAACAGAAAAGCAACATGGATTCCGAGCAGGTAAGTCCATTGGTACAGCAATTCAATCTTTCCACACGCTTTATATTAGCTTCACTTGTTTGTTTGTTGGTTTGTTTGTTTGTTTGTTTGTTTGTAAGTAACCGACTCCTTTGGGCGCGATTTTGACCCACTTCCAGACTTCTGAATGATTTGAAATTTAACAGGTGTACATAATTCCCGTGACAATGCATTTAGAAATTTTTGTTTAGAAAAAAAACAGAATGGCGGCTCCAATATGGCGTACGAGCTTTGTGATTATGATCCAATTCGCCTCAAATTGGTATCTGGGGGTTTTTGTAGTCGGAAATTATGATTCTTTTGTCAAAATTGAAAAATTCAAGATGGCGGCTCCAAAATGGTGGACGAGTTTTGTGATTATGGTTTGATTCTATTCAAAATTGGTATGTGAGAGTTTTTGGGGTCGTATATTATGATTCTCATGTGAAAATTGAAAAATTCAAGATGGCGGCTTCAAAATGGCGGCCGAGTTTTGTGATTATGGTCTGATTCTATTCAAAATTGGTATGTGGGGGTTTTTGGGGTCGAATATTATGTTTTTTTGTAAAAATTGGAAAATTCAATGGCGGCTCCAAAATGGCGGCCGAGTTTTATGATTATGGTCTGAATCTATTCAAAATTGGTATGTGGGGGTTTTTGGGGTCGGAGATTATGATAACCTAATTTGATAAAATTATTCCATTTTTTAATTTGCCAAAAAATAATGAAAATAATAGTTTCAAAAATACTAAAAAAACACGCTTTTTTAAATAAACCACACTAAAAAGTAGGAAATGAGTAATAGTTTGAAAAACCTAAAAAACACGCTTTTATAGAGAACCAGACTTATAAAAAATAGAAAATAAGAAAAAAAATTATTTGATTTAAAAAAAGCGTGGGGTGCATGGTATCAATGATTACATGGTACATTACACACCTAGAGAGAAATGTCTCAGATCACAGATAATTGTTGGTCGAGGCGATACCATGCACCCCACGCTTTTTTTTTAATAAAATACATTTTTTCCTTATTCTCTATTTTTTATAAGTCTGGTTCTCTATAAAAGCGTATTTTTCAGTTTTTTCAAACTATTATTTATTATAGTCAAATTATCAAATGTTCCAAGACAGCAGAGTGTCCTGTTGGGATTCTCTGTGATCTCAGCAGGGCATTCGACTGCGTTGACCATGGTATTCCATTATCAAAGCTACTAAATTTCGGAATGAGAGGACAGCCTTCAAGCTGGATATAATCTTTTTCAATGTATAGGGAACAATATGTTCGAGTGCAGCATATAGACTCAACTGAAATTATGAAATACAAAAGTGACAAGCTTTTTAATCTATAACTCACGGGATAACCTACGTCACACATCCAAAACAATTATTTATACTTTTTAGTGCATTCGAATAGAAGCTTGTCTTTAAATGGGTTTTTTAATGATTATTTTATTTTTAGTACTTGAGTACGCCTTAATCTATTCATTTTAGTTAAAGCATCGTTATTATTAGGCCTTTTCCTGTTAGTTTTGAGCTACCTAGTCCTTCAATGAGGAAACCATCTAAAGATCAACTCATCTGCCATCTTGGAGTTGTCATATATTTTAATGAACTATTCAAAACTGTCCGTCATTTCAGATTTGTGAATTTTGATAAAAAATTCATAATCTCCGATCCCGAAAACCCCCCACATACCAATTTTGAATAGAATCGGACCATAAACACAGAGATCATCGGCCATCTTGGAGCTGTCATTTTGATTTTATGAATGATGAAGAAAAATTCATAATCTTTGAACCTGAAAACCTCCACATACCAATTCGGACCATAGACCTAAATCTCGTCCGCCATCTTAAGGGCCAATTTGTTTTTTTCTATAACAAAAATTCTATGAGCCGCCATTTCAATTTCGTGAATTTTGAAAAATACATAATCTCCGAATCCAAAAACCCTCACATACAAATTTTGAATAGAATCGTACCACAATCACAAAACTCCTCCGCCATTTTGGAAGCCGCCATTTCGAATTTATAAATTTTGACAGAAAATTTATAATCTCCGACCCTGAAAGCCACCCACATACCAATTTTGAATCGAATCCGACCATAATCAATCAATCAATCAATCAATCAATTCTTTATTGGTGCTAGGACACAAGAGTGTTTACACAAGTCATTTGAAGTTGTACATACATCAATTGCAAAAATAAAAAATAAAGAAAAAATATATATAGGTACAGTAAAACTTCGCACATTAAAAGTCTGATAGGCATTGTAATTAGGTCAAAATTTGTATAATTGAGTTGTTCTGAAAAGTAAGAGTACCATTGAAAAACTCATTGACATCATAAAAGGCATGTTGTAGTAAAAAATGTTTGAGTTTTATTTTGAAGTTGTGGAGTTCTTATTCCTTGGCTTCCGCAGGGAAGGCGTTGTATAGCTTGGGTGCCCAATAGGAGATTCCATCGCGTGTTTTTGACAGTCTCAAATAATTGGCTCGGATGTTTTGACGATTTCCTGTAGGGTCGTCATGAATTTGGGTGTGGTTTGTGTATCCTGTAAGTTTTTTTTTATGTATAATAGACATTGTAATATGTATATACAGGGTAACGTTAATAATTTATGTTGTTTGAATTTGTCCCTACAGTCGTCTCCGTATTTCAAACCAGAAACAACTCTCAATGCTCTTCTCTGCATACTGAAGATTTGAGAGCATTGGCCCCATACTAATATCGCATAGGATATGGTGGACTGAGTGAGGCCGTGAAAGGCTGTAAGTGAGTACTCAGGTTCACGTTTTCCGAAAGACTTCGTAGTAAGAAGGTAAGGCTCGATAATCTCCTACAAAGAGATTCACAGTGTTCTTGCCAGGTCAAGTTTTCGTCAATGTAAACTCCTAAAAATTTGGTACACTTGGATGTGAATCTAATTTCGCCAGTATTTCTCATACTGAAGAGCATATGTTCTGTTTTCGATTCATTGACTTTCAGTTTATTTGATTGGAACCATCGGTCTATTTGTTCTTTTTCAGTTTCTACTGTGGAAATCAGAGTACTTAAGTTTTTTCCTGAATGTATGAACGTGCTGTCGTCAGCAAATAGTATAAACTTTGATAGAGGCGATGAATAGGGCAAGTCGTTTATAAACACTAGAAAAAGCAGTGTCCTAAAACGGACCCTTGAGGGACACCATGTTGTATATTGAGTGAGAAGATTTTTTATTTTGGAAAGGACAAACTGGACTCGGTTTTCTAGGTAGGATTTTACTTTGGTTGATACTTTCTTCGTGGAAATTATAATATTGAAGTTTTTTTAGTAAAATATCGTGTGAAACGCAATCAAACGCCTTTGTCATCCAGATAATTTGCATAAATGAAATCATTGGTTTCGAAGCCTTTGTTCACTATTTGTGTCAATCTGCCAATTGCCGATGTGGTTGGATGTTTTTTTTCTGAACCCAAATTGTTCTTGAAAACAGAGATTTTCTGATTCAAAATGAGATGTCATTTGGATTTTTAAGATAACTTCGAATAATTTGGCAAAAATTGGAATGATCGAAATTAATCTGAAATTTGAAGGCTCTGTATGGGATTCTTTTTATGAATGGGACCACTTCGGATATTTTCAGAACATCGGGAAACTTTTTTAGAGAAATGCATTTATTTAATAATTTCGTTAGAGGAATAAGTATGATGATATCCTTGATTGCTAGTCCAACTTTGAGATTCAAGGAATAAGCGTCTTTGCTATTAGTTTTTTTCAATTTATTGATCACATCTCTTACATGTATAAAGCTGACTTGCCTGAAGTAGAATGTCCTTATATCATGACCTGGTTCCGGTAAAAACTGTTCGGAGGATATGTCCGTGTTTGGTAGGTCGTTTATTATAACATTGGCAACATTGCTAAATTATTCGTTAAATTCATCATAGGAGATCTGACGGAGTTGGCTCGTTTTTATTTTTGTTTTTGATGATATTCCACATAGCTTTTTGCGGGCACGGTGATTCGGGATATATCTATCGTGTGATGCTTTTTTAGCCGATGATAATTTTTTGTGATATAGATATTTTTGTTTGACCTTTGAGAAAAGGCGTGGGATTGCTTCTGTACAGTTCCCTCAAGAAGTTGAGGGTATCCCTTTCGTGTTTTAATTCAGGAGTGAACCATTCAATTTTTTTTGGTCTATTTGTGACTATTTTTGGATTCTCCGGAAATACAAGTTCGGTAGCAGATACAATAATGTAAATGAATTTCTCGAAACGATGCTCTACCATCAGATTATCGTCATCAACGAAAGCCCAGTCTACTTCCTGTAGGATTGAGTTTAGGTTGAATAATCCAATATCATTAATAGGTCTATAATTAATTCTTTCGAATTTACTGTGGGAATCATTTTTGATGTTTAGGAGGATACCTAGGTGATCAGAAAACTGAGTTTCGATTATTGAGCAATTTTTGATGTTATTGTTGGTTGTGAAAATATTGTCCAAGCAGTTTTTTTGACGAGTTGGTTCATTATTTGAATGGATAAATCCATATGAAATGAAAATATTAACTAGTAGTACTGCATTTTTGTCTGATTCATCAAAAAAGTGAACGTTGAAATCTCCTGTACTTTCTGACTTTTCGTTTTGGTCAATACATCCAAGCAACTTGACAATTTTTGAAGAAAGGTCCTGAAGTCCCCATTAGGAGATCTATATACTGTAACGATTTGATATTCTTCATATCTTATTGCAGCGATTTGAAAATGCTTTTCCGTACTAAAACTATTTACCTGTTCAATGGGGCTGCATTTGTGAAGTGACGACGGGAAAATGGCAACACAAAACTTGTCCGGTATCTTGGAGCCGCATTTTGAATTTTTGAATTTTAACGAATACATCGCAATCTCCGTCCCCAAAAACCCCCTCTTACCAATTTTGAATCGAATCGTACCATAATCAACCGGTGTGAAGTTAGCCACATCCACAGATATACTCGAAGAAAAAAGTTAGGTCAATACATTTTCAGCTTTTACAAAAGGAATTACGCGAAAAAATTTTATAAAATAAAGCAATTCAATCACAAAAATATCATCCCACCCCCTTTACTACACCCTCTATCGTTTATCAGGCACCCCTTCTATCGTTTGTCAGGCCTTCAGAGGGTGGTAGGGGGGTAGTTTCTAGGAAATAATTCAATAACTTTCCCAAATTGAAGAGTACCGCATTATGCTTTCAGGATGTGTTTCTTGAAAAAAAAATAAATCGAATGACATCCCCTTATAGTTTGTCAGCCCTTCGGAGGGGGAGAGGGGTAGTTTCTGGAAAATAATTCAATAACTTTCCAAATGGAAGAGTACCGCACTCTGCTTCTAGGATGTGTTTCATGAAGGGAAAATATATCGAATGCCATCCCCTCATAGTTTGTCAGCCTTCGGGGTGTGGGTTTTGAAAATACACAACTTTCCCAAATGAGTACCTATTCTTCAGGATGTGTTTCGAAGGAAAAATGAATGGCCCCTTTAGCTTGTCAGTTGTTAGTTTCGGGAAAATTTACTCCTAAATTGAAGAGTACCGCATTCCGCTTGTGATGTGTTTCTTTAAGAGAAAATAATCGAATGCCATCCTCTGGCTTGTCAGGCTTCAGAGGGTGGTAGGTGTTGAAATATCTACTTGTTTCCTGAAAAATACCGCATTCTGTTTTGGATGTTTCTTGAAGGGAAAATGAATCGAAGTAATTTAGTTTGTCAGCCCTTCAGGGGGGTGGATTTTGAAAATACAATAACTTTTCCAAATGGGTACCGCATCGTTTTCTGGGTGTGTTTTTCGGGAAATATCGAATGACATCCTTTTTCAGCCCAGAAGGGTGAGAGGTAGTTTCTCAAAACTCAATAACCGTCCCAAATGAAAAGTACCGCTTTTATTTTCAGGATGTGTTTTGAAGGGAAAATCGAACTCTTATAGTTTGTCAGCTCTTCAGAGGGGGTGGTAGCGAGGGTAGTTTCTGAAAAAATTAACTTTCCTAATGGAGTACCGCATTCGTTTAGATGTGTTTTGAAGAAAAATAACGACACCCTTGAGTTTAGCGCTTTCAGAGGGTGGGGGTTTCTGGAAAATAAATTTAATAACTATAAGGGGATGGCATTCGATTTAGTTTTCCTTCATAAAACACATCCTAGAAGGAGAATGCGGTACCTTTCATTTAGGAAAGTTATTGAATTATTTTCCAGAAACACCCCTACCACCCCTCTGAAGGGCTGACAAACTATTAGGGATGGCATCAGATTTTTTTACCTTCAAGAAAACACATCCCCAAGTAGAATGCGGTACTCTTTTAATTTGGGAAAGTTATTGAATTATTTCCTAGAAATTACCCCCTACCCACCCTCTGAAGGCTGACAAACTATAAGAGGGTGTCATTCGATTCATTTTCCCTTCAAGTAACACGTCCTGGTAGCAGAATGCGGTACTCTTTCATTTAGGAAAGTTATTGAATTATTTTCCAGAAACTACCCCCCTACCACCCCTCTGAAGGGCTGACAAACTGTAAGGGGGGTGTCATTCGATTCATTTTCTCCTCAAGAAAACACATCCTGAAAGCAGAATGCGGTACTCTTTCATTTAGGAAAGTTATTGAATTATTTTCCAGAAACTACTGCCCCTACCACCCCTGAAGGCCTGACAAACTACAAGGGAGATGGCATCGGTTTATTTGCCCTTCATGAAACACATCCTGAAGCAGAATGCGGACTCTTTCATTTAGGAAAGTTATTGAATTATTTTCCAGAAACTACCCTCTACCACCCCCTCTGAAGGGCTGTCAAACTGAAGGGGGATGCCATTCGATTCATTTTTCCCTTCATGAAACACAATCCTAGGAGGCAGAATGGGACCCTTCCATTAAGGAAAGTTATTGAATTATTTTCCAGAAACTACCTCCCTACCACCCCTCTGAAAGCTGACAAACCTAAGGAGGTTCTTCGATTATTTTCCTCAAGAAACAACATCCTGAAAGCAGAAATGCGGTACTTTCATTTAAGGAAAAATTGAATTATTTTCCAGAAACTACCCCCTACCACCCTCTGAATTTGACAAACTATGAGGGGATGGCATTAGATTTATTTTCCTTCAAAACACACATTTCGAAGGCAGAATGCGGTGACTCTTCAATTTGGGAAAGTTATTGAATTTTTTTCCTAGAAATTACCCCCCCATACCACCCCTCTGAAGGGCTGACAAACCTATAAGAGGGTGTCATTCGATTCATTTTCCTTCAAGTAACACATCCTGGAAGCAGAATGCGTACTCTTTCATTTAGGAAGTTATTGAATTATTTTCCAGAAACTACCCCTACCACCCTCTGAAGGGCTGACAAACTGTAAGGGGGGTGTCATTCGATTTATTTTCTCTTCAAGAAACACTTCCTGAAAGCAGAATGCGGTATCTTTCATTTAGGAAAGTTATTGAATTATTTTCCAAAACTACCGCCCCTACCACCTCTGAAGACCTGACAAACTACAAGGGAGATGGTATCTGATTTATTTGCCCTTCATGAAACACATCCTAGAAGCAGAAATGCGGTTACTTTTCATTTAGGAAAATTATTGAATTATTTTCCAGAAACTACCCTTCTACCACCCTCTGAAGGGCTGACAAACTAAGGGGGATGCCATTCGATTCATTTTTCCTTTTATGGAACACATCCTAGGAGCAGAATGCGGTACCCTTCCATTAAGGAAAGTTATTGAATTATTTTCCAGAAACTATTCCCCTACCACCCTCTGAAGAGCTGACAAACTATAAGTGTCTTGATTTATTTTCCTCCAAGAAACATATCCTGAAAGCAGAATGCGGTACTCTTTCATTTAGAAAGTTATTGAATTATTTTCCAGAAACTCCCCCCCTACCACCCCTCTGAAGGCCTGACAAACTATAAGGAAATGGCATTCAATTTATTTTCCCTAAAGAAACAAAACCCCCTAAAGGCGGAATGCGGTACTCTTCAATTTAGGAAAGTAATTGAATTATTTTCCAGAACTACTTCTCCCACCCCTCAGAAGGGCTGACAAACTATAATGGGGGTGTCATTCGATTTATTTCTCCTTCAAAAACACATCCTGAAGTAGAATTCGGTACTCTTTCATTTAGGAAAGTTATTGAATTATTTTCCAGAAACTACCCCATACCTCCAGGCCTGATAAACGATAGAGGGGGTGGGATGATATTTTTGTGATTGAATTGCTTTATTTTATGAAAAAATTTCGCGTTATTCGTTTTGTAAAAGCTGAAAATGTATTGACCTAACTTTTTTCTTCGAGTATATCTGTGGATGTGGCTAACTTCACACCGGTCCATAATCACAAAACCCGTTCGCCATCTCAGAGCCGACAGTTTGTTTTTTTTTCCTAACAAAAATTTCCAGAATTATGAACACCTGCCAAATTTCAGCTCAATCTGATGTCGGCAAATGGATTACAAATTATAAACGGAAATAATAACAGAATGACATACGATCGAACGAAGTTAAATGAAATCTTGTAAAAACAAATTCAAACTGAATAAAGGTATCCATTCGAGGAAAACCGGAAAAAATTAGGATTTTAATATATTATTTTATAAAATATCTATCAGCTGTTATTCACCCGACCATGTGGGTTTGCGTATTTTCAATGATTTAACTAGTGAAATTAAAAGTATCGATAAAGTTCAGAAAAATGCTTAAGGTATTTTCAATAGATAAATGTTTTAACTCTTTGTCGAAGTACTTTTATTAGTGGTTTTCCTTCGCAGTTTGATCATTTGTCTCCTACACTACATGGTTTGTATTTAAAAATGTGTGTGTCCTTTGTAATATCTTTTTTTGTTTTTTGTATTTCAACTATATTACCAAAATGTTATCACTTCGCGAAATAAATTATATCTATCTGTCTAGCTGTTATTCCTTTCATCTTCATTTATATGCCAGAATAATTTCCCACATATTATCGAAATGGTCAAGTCTGCATATGCATCCCCTTTTTCTGCACTAATCTCAGAACTCCCGACTGTAGGAAGTGGTTAAAATTTCATTGAAATCCTAAATGCTGAGCTGTAATGACTTCCGCTTTGCTATGTGCCCGTGATTAATATGCAAAACTTTGTAAATGCTTTCGAGAGTAATCACATATTCACATGAGAAAATTATTTTGGATTATGGGGAATTTGTCTTTTACTACCAATTCCATTCAGTCGTTGAACTAGAGGGAGGAATTTCCATGCTGAGTGGAGGATTGTAGAAATGTGTTGAAACATAAGTTTTGCAGACGATACCTATGGCTCTATTGAACGAAGGAACAAAACTTTGAGGTATATATACAGGGTGGGGCACCCCATACGACACGGTCCCTGTAAACTAAACCATTGATTTTTTCGGGTATTTCTCCATTTCATTATACACTGTGTCCGTAAAGTATGGAACAAATTCATTTTTAGCTAAACAGGTCATTTTAAGACACGTCGATTTTTGATGTTAATTTACCGTATTTTAAAATAATAATCTAATATACAGGGTGAATTACGTTCGAGTAATGACGTCACCGTCATTTTTTTTAAATGGAACACCCCCATTTTGTCTCAATTTTCGGATTACTCTAGCTGAGCTGATTCCAAAAATGTATCACATGTTGATTTCAAAATTACGTTCGAGTAATGACGTCACAGTTTTGTGTGTGCTCATAAAGTAACGCGTAACATTCTTTATTAGGTAAATTAACAATATTATCAAAAATACTATTGTCTAGGGGAATTGGTTTGAATGTAACACTCCGTAGTTTGCTACATGTTTAGAGTAATAAAATGAGCTGTTTCCAAACATGTTTGGTACTTTGTGGTCTAGCAGACAGAATATGACAAAAAATATTTCTTAACTATTAATAAAAAACATAGTCGTCTACTTTTTTGGGAAATGTCATTATTTGTTTAGTAATTTATTGATGTTCAGTGACAGTTTAGTACTACAATATTTTTGGTATTCGTGAATATTCGAATGATTGCTTAGATTTAATTGGAAGTAGAAATGGAGTTAAGTGTAAAACAGAGAATTGAAGTACTTATGATGATTGGGTATGGAGACAGACCGCGAACTCAGATGGAAGTGTGCAATTTGTTTAATGAAAAATATCCAGAAAGACCTATAACGCGTTCAACAGTCAGTAAGATTGAAACGAAATTTCGAGAAATTGGTACTGTTGAAAATGTACGCAAATCAGGTCGTCCCCCTGCAAATGCTGATACAGCATTAGATGTTTTACTAAGTTTTGAAGAAGATGCGCACGTAAAGTTAGTCGCTCTATCGGTGTTAGCAAAACAACGGTACACAACTATTGAAGCTTGAAAAATGGCATCCTTATAAAATCAAACTTGTGCAAGAATTAAACGAAGATGAACCCGATAGAAGACTCCAATTTTGCGAAGAAATGATGGATAAATGTCACCGAGACCCTCTCTTGATACAAAACATTATTTTTTCTGATGAGTCCACTTTCATGTTAAATGGTGAGGTTAACCGTCAGAATTGTAGATACTGGGCAAAAGAAAACCCCCACTGGATGCGTGGAGCATCATACACAATACCCCTCAAAAGGTAAATGTATGGGCTGGAATTGTACGAAATCGAATCATCGGATCCTACTTTTCGAAGGTAATTTAAACGGGGCAACGTACCTTTGAGTTCTTTAAGGGGGTATCTCACCTACTTTTACGTAATTTGTTTCCCAGCAGACGTAATCCTGAGGTTTTGATGAAAGTTTATGTTTCAAAGGATGGTGCACCTCCACATTATGCTGTAGATGTTAGAAGGTACCTAGATGAAATTTTTCCGAACAGGTGGATTGGTAGACGTGGACCCACTGAATGGCCAGCGAGGTCACCAGATTTAAATCCTTTGATTATTTTCTGTGGGGCCATCTGAAGAATGTTATTTATAAAACGAAACCAGCAAATATTGCAGATGTACAAAGAAAATTCGAACAGAAATAAACAATATTACGCAAGAAACCATACACAAGGTTCAACAAGAATTTGTACACGTTTGGGTTAATGTCAAATACAAGGGCTGCAGTTCGAACATTTTATAAAGTCATGTATTTCAGCATATTCTGTCCGCTAGACAATAAGTATTTTTGATAATATTGTTAATTTACCTAATAAAGAATGTTACGCCTTACTTTATGAGCACACACAAAACTATTGTATTTTTGTCCACCCTGTACCAATTGGAATCAACATGTGATACATTTTTGGAATCAGCTCAGCTAGAGTAATCCGAAAATCGAGACAAAATGGTGGTGTTCCATTAAAAAAAAATGACGGTGACGTCATTACTCGAACGTAATTCACCCTGTATATTAGATTATTATTTTAAAATACGGTAAATTAACATCAAAAATCGACGTGTTTCAGGATTATTTCTTAAAATGACCTGTTTAGCTAAAAATGAATTTGTTCCTTACTTTACGGACACAGTGTATGTATATTGAGTAAGGCTGCAAAATGAAATCATTTTGGAGTCTACAGGGTGGCTCAAAAAAGTGTGACATATCAAAGTTGTGTTTTTTTAATGGAACACCCTGATTTCATATAGGTACTATGTACGTAACTATAACTGTCCTCCAGTAATTGATTTTTTTATGAAAATGCCAGGTACAATTGGGAACTAAATGACATCGAAATGTATTGAGATCATCCCTTCGAATCCCGACCAAGCATAAGAGAGGTTTTGGGCTATTGATTTCGATAAAACCCGTTTCTCAATATTATACAGAATGTTCAAAAATCATTGTCACTTTTTTATAATTTCGGACAAAGATAACTTTGTTATTTCAAATAGAACACCCTGTATTTTTTTGGTCTGAACAATATAAAATAAAATTATTTTTTATTTAAATTGGGGTTCCCTATACCTAACCTAAATAGTTTTTCAGATATTGGACTTTTCAAATAGTAGTTCTTATTCCAATGCATTCTTTGAATCAAGATAGCTGAAACGACATTTATTTGATTTGCTCACAGAATTCTCATTGACAGTTGTTATACTTCACTTCATCGAAAATATTTACTGTTCACTCAAATGAGGTTATCATTTATCATTCTGACAGTAGTTCATTAAACATACTATACATTTTTTTTTATTAGTCGACTGAAACAACAACAAATAATGAAACACAAATGTACTTAATTCAAAGTAGGTGTTCGAAATGACGACCATCCTGTTGAATACAAAGAGCCACTCTCTCTGTGAAATACTTCTTAACATTTAATAACATTTGAGGCGTCACTCTTCGAAAAGCAGCCCTTATTCTCTCCTTCAGATTTTCCGGTGTGGTTGGAGGAGTGTCGTTAACCTCATTCTTCGAACATCCCCATAGGAAAAAATCGACGCAAGTCAAATCTGGTGATAACGCTGGCCAATTTTGTGGTCCTTCCCTACCAATCCATTTTTTCGGAAAGCACATATTCAAAAACTGTCCGACACTGAATTTGAAATGTGCCGGAGCTCCATCCAATTGTAACCACATCTGTTGTCTGATATTTAGCGGCACATTCTCCAGAAGCTCAGGCAGATCATCTCGTAAAAATTGTAAAAAAATTTGAGCATTCAAGTTTCCATAAAAAAAAGTATGGTCCTATAACTTGTGTACCTATAATTCCTCCCCACATGTTAAGAGACCATCTATTCTGGTGATCCAGAGTGCGGAAAAAATGAGGATTCTCAGCACTATAATAATGGTAGTTGTGTCTGTTCACTGAACCATTGTTATGAAAAGTAGATTCATCAGAAAATAAAATGGATTCAAAAAAATATTCATCCTCAATAAACTTGTCCAGAACCCATGGACAAAACTCGATTCGTCGGTGGAAGTCTATCTCATATAACTCCTGGTGCATCTGAATACGGTACGGGTGGAATTTTATTTTTTTTATTACCCTAGAAATGCTCCGTCTGCTTATCCCTGTATCTTTCTCGATCTTACGTTGACTCGTATGAGGGTTTTCTATGATTGATCCCATAATAAGAAATTATTTATCCTCATTTCCAATGATAGGTTTTGGTCTATTTGCCTCTTCATAAGCTACACTTCCAGTCCTACGAAATTGATTTAGCAATCGTTTGAAAACTAACTTGTTTGTATGACTCCGGTCTGGATATTTCTGGGCACACACCCTCGACGCCAAAAGGCAATTCTCTAAACACTCACCAATCGCTAAAATCATATCTATCCGCTCTTGACTGGGATAAGTTTTCATTTTCGACGCAAATTATCCAGTGAATATTTTGAATAATGTGGAACACAATAACTGCCAATAAGAATTATTTCAACAAGTCGAATAAATGTCGTTTCAAAGCTATATTGATTCAAAGAATGCATTGAAATAAGAACTACTATTTGAAAAAGCCAATATCTGAAAAACTATTCAGGTTAGGTATAGGGAACCCCAATATGAAATGAAAGATAATGAATTATATATTGTTGAGACAAAAAAATACAGGGTGTTCATTCGAAATAACAAAGTTATGTTTGTCCGAAATTATAAAAAGTACCAACGATTTTTAAACATTCTGTATAATATTGAAAAAAGAGTTTTATCGAAATCAATAGTCAAAACCTCTTTAATGCTTGGTCAGAATTCAAAGGGATGATTTCTATAAAATTCGATGTTATTTAGTTTCCAATTGTACCTAGCATTTTCATAAAGAAATCAATAACTCGAGAACGGTTATAGTAAGGTACATAGTACCTTATGAAATCATATTATTTTTCCTGACCTATTCAAAAGTTAACGAAATACAGGGTGTTCCATTTAAAAAAACACAACTTTGATATGTCACCCTTTTTTGAGCGACTCTGTATACTCCAAGATAATTTATTTTCGCAGCCTTAATCAATATACATATAATGAAATGGAGACATTCCCGAAAAAATTAATGGTGTGGTTTACAGGGACCGGGTCGTATGGGGTGCCCCACCCTGTATATACAGTGCGGTCATAAAGAGTGGAAACCCTCCATTATCTTACGAGTTAATCATTCTCGGAGGTAAAGCTCGGACAGGACGATTTTGTATTTTAGTTTTCTACCTTTTTTTTAAATGATTTTCCCCCCACCACTTTACAAGCTATGACGTCATCGATATTATATCATATATTCATATATATATATATATATATATATATATATATATATATATTTATATATTATATATATATATATTTATATATATATATATATATATATATATATATATAATATAAAATGAGTATATATATATATATATAAATTTATATCACCTAACCATAATTGAAATTTCAATCTCCTCCCTTTCAGATAAAGGCATTTTCAAAAAACAGTTTTAATATCATGAATGTTGATTAGATTTCACGTAAATGTACCTACTTTGAAGCGTTAACAATACAGAATTGCACTTTCATGTTTATGACTGTTTTTAACGTCGAGTTAAAAACAAATGGCAGAAAATATCTTCAAACAATAAAAATACACGGTATGGTCAAGAAGCAGGGAGCACTAATAAAAGTGGTTACATACAATGTTGACAATATACGGCGTGTTTTCCGTTAGTTTATTAGAGTAGTTGTATGAAAATACGTAATTTCATTTGATTTTTGTATTACGTTCATTCTTTATTTATCATTTTGCAAATAACTTGTAATTTTGGTATTGTTGCCCACCCTGTATCAATTTGACGCAACTTGTGATACATTTTTGGAATCAGCTCAGAAATAAAAATAAAAATGGGATTGATTTGTTGAAAATATAAACAGGATGTTCATAAAATCAGATGTGGAATCATCTGCGACTGAAAGATAAACTCTTGTCACTATCTTCCATCGTCAAGATACCCTCTTGTGGGGTATTCATGTTGAAAAGGGAAACATTTTCAATTGAATATTGATAGACAGATTCTTCTGTGAATTGAATCATCCACGATCAAAATGAAGTTATTTTTTGTGAATGTCTAACAGAAAACAACTACTTCCCCGGCTAAAGCCACGCTTGACATTGAACTACATCTGATAGATATTCTGAAAAGGCCCTAACTCAAAAGAAAAAATCTGAAATTGAAAATTTGCATTTTCATTCAGATAGTTATTTGATTTTCTATTCCAGTCTT
The DNA here is from genome assembly GCA_018342105.1 of Gonioctena quinquepunctata. Lineage (NCBI taxonomy): Eukaryota > Metazoa > Arthropoda > Insecta > Coleoptera > Chrysomelidae > Gonioctena > Gonioctena quinquepunctata. The sequence continues at coordinate 38,660 of JAFIRS010003753.1, read as the reverse complement.
AATTAAGAACTCATGAAGATGAATGAGGCAAAGAAGAATGTTTTCCAAAAAAGAGTACTCACCAGAAATCATTCGTAACATTGACGCAGGAGAGACATCGCATTCACTAGATCTTCAATACATTTTTGTCGACGAAAATCTATTTCACGCTTCCACGATCATCAGGAAGACCGGAAGAAATGGAAAACACATTTTCAAGAAGCAATCTCACTTTGCAAAGATGGAAAAAGTTAGAATCATTTCTTTTGGGGAGACACTTTGGAATTAGTGTTTTCTGACATTAAAACCTGTCATGGGGTATGATAGATTGATTTGTTGAAAATATAAACAGGATGTTCATAAAATCAGATGTGGAATCATCTGCGACTGAAAGATAAACCTTTGTCACTATCTTCCATCGTCAAGATAACCTCTTGTGGGGTATTCATGTTGAAAAGGGAAACATTCTCAATTGAATATTGATAGAAAGATTTTTCTGTGAATTGAAAAATCCACGATCAAAATGAAGTTATTTTTTGTGAATGTCTAACAGAAAACAACTACTTCCCCAGCTAAAGCCACGCTGGACATTGAACTACATCTGATAGATATTCTGAAAAGGCCCTAACTCAAAAGAAAAAATCTGAAATTGAAAATTTGCATTTTCATTCAGATAGTTATTTGATTTTCTATTCCAGTCTTAATTAAGAACTCATGAAGATGAATGAGGCAAAGAACAATGTTTTCCAAAAAAGAGTACATTTAAAAAAATCGGTGATGACGTCATTACTCGAAGATAGGTTATGGAGGATAATGAATTATTATTTTCAAAAACAGGAAATTAAAATAAAAAAATCGACCTATTTCGAGAATTTTTGATACTTAATATTGTTTATTCAGCTAATAATTAATTTACGCGTTACTCCATGGATGCACTCTATAACATGTGCATTCATTATATTCTTTAATTCTTCTGCATAGTCGTGATTATTTACAGTGTGATTCAAAAAAACTTCAGGAGGTGATTTCTCACAATATTCTAATATGAATTGTCCAAATGAATATATGCTTGTATCTTCGCTGAAGGTTGACACTTTGAACAATTTATTTGAATAAAATTTAGTTTCCTTCATTTTATTCTACATATTCAAAATTTCTTGCAAATTTTATTAAAACAAATACAAATTTTGCACCCTTGATACAAAAATAACTATTTCAAACGAGTAAAATAAATAGAATGGGTGGCGCCCCATACAGAAAAACAAAACCACTCACTTAAACGTCAAATTCATTTCCTAAGCATTCTTGTGAAAAATGCATAATAATGCTAATAATTTCAACACGCATCGATTATCAAATAATCGACTTGAAAACACAATTAGAGAACATAACAACAAACCCAAATGTTATTGACTAGTTCATATATTTGACATTTGACACGTTGGTAATAAAAAATCTGATTCGATATTTCACACGGCCTTCTGCCGTTGCTACAAATATATTTGAGTATTGATAGCAGAAATAAAATCATAATTCTTATATGAAATATGCATTGGGACACTTATACGAAGAAATATTGTATGCAATTCTCACTACGTTATCCGCGAATAACGTAGTGAGAATTAAGATTTTTTTTTTAAATTCACCCCCAAGGGGTTTTAATACGGGAAAAGTATATCCTTCTTGAACACAAAGAAAAACATAAAAAAAAATATTAATTTCACGCGAACAAAGTCGCGGGTAACAGATAGTAAATAATTGTTTCCTCAAATTATTAATTGAAAAAAATGAACGAATGATTTGAAACTTCTTTGTTTGAAATCCGAAACTTTACGGGAAGGAGTTTTGATCGACTTTCGCTTGTACTGGAAAATGGGAAATAGTTCAGGAAGGATCACGCCAATATACTTTTATTTGACCTTAGTGCCAGTTTCTTAGTAAAATCTTCGAATATGGTAAATTATTTTGGGGAATAGGGTGTCCCTTCGACTGATGGGCGGATTGAAAATAAATACCAAGATAGGAAAAAAAACAACTAATTTCTACATTCCAATAAGAATTCAATAAACGTGTTTTAATAATGTTGCGTTTTCATTCATTCGGTTTACAAAGATGAAAAGTACTTCAGTAATGTGAAAAATATGAAAAAGAGTATTATATAAGTCTCATCATCAACAATGAACGCATGAGAAGAAGAAAGTATATTGGAGTATAAATAAAATCTTGAATTTATAGTACAAATGGTTCTTTAGTATTACCACCGAGTACTGAAATGATTATTCTATAAGCCAATGTTTCGAATCGCTTGTTTAGTAAAATCAACAGTTACTTTGATTCAACTTACTCCATATTTGTAACTCAGAAACGAATGGTGGCTCATATTACGTCTTCCTCATTTTCACATCGACTCCTTTATATGATGTGTTGGTTGATTCATATCAGACAGTCGGGCCTAGGAATCCTCTATTTCATGATACAATGCAACTCTGATGTACCAACGTTGAAAAAAGTTGAAGTTTTTGACTAATTCAATGGTGGTAGCCAACTTCTCGGAGTTCTGGACTCTTCTGTGTTATGAATGACTAAAATAATTTCCATTTTCGTAGGACTGAGCGTGGCAAAACGGATAACAACTTTTTTACATTCACATGCACTGCTCTCTTCTTCCCCTATTGCAGATTTTTATGTCCTATCAACTCAATCTACCCCTGATGTTAACTGAAAATCGGAGAAAAACCACTTTGGATGTGAAACGGTATCCGCTGAGATCGTCAAGTTCAGGATTTGTATTAAGTGTGTGGATACATATTGTACACACAATTAACCTTTTTACAAGCATTTATTTAATTGTAATCCATTTTTGGAGCACTTGCCTACATCCTTTTGAGCCGAAATTTGGCAGGTGTTCATGATTCCCTTGAGAGAAAAAAACAGAATGGCGCTTTGTATTCGAACTGAAAACTTTGCGCGACAAGCTTTTGAATCTATAACTCACGGAATAACCTACGTCACACATCCAAAGCAATTATTTGTCACTTCTTAGTGAATTTGAATGAAAGCTTGTCAAATATCTAGAAAACAGTTGCTTATAGCGACTTGTAACAAAAATAGCTTTTTTACGTAGATATGATGGAGGAACTGATTTTTTTACTGAAAAATGTGCTAGAAGTACCTTCAAAAAAGTAATGAATCTTTTAAAAATAAAAAGACGTGTAGGTGGCGCCCCTATGAGTAAGAGCAATAATAACATCAGGTTAAAATTCGTCACCTCGAAAAACCTCTCAATACCAATTTTCGTTCAGTTAAGGTCAGTATTTCTAAAGTTATTTGAATAATACGAAAACTAAAATAAAACTTCAACACCCTGTATCTTGGAAACGAAGCGTTTCCGGACATTTATTTATTTGGACAATTCATATTAGAATATTATGAGGAATCACCTCCTGAAGTTTTTCAAAGTACTTCTGCCTCACCCTATATGTCACTGCTACTCATTATTTCGAAATATACCACTTTTTCAGGTAATATTTCAACCTCGCATAAAAAGTGATCCTCCCCAAAAGAACAGATAAATCAACGTTGAACTTCTGAAAAATATGTTCACCTTCATAGTACACTCGAATGGAAGCTTGTCTTCCAAACATTTCTTTCGTTTTTTTCTCAGCTCTAATATCTCCATCCAGAGACACAAACTTTCGATATCGGTTCATGCTACTGCATGTACTCCGGAAAGTCCGATAAAGTTTTTTGGCACACAGTGTAACCCAAGCTCTCATATCGTGGAGATATTCCCTCGATTACCTCCCTATATGACATAAAAATCATCTTCAAAGTAGCGACATAAAACTCTGATATGTGCAAGGAGCGTGGTCCGTGTTCTTTGTTCGATTTTCTAAAATGTATTATGCCTTTTTATGGTCGAGTCAGCGACTGAAAGTTCATCGAAATGTGAAATATAGTGCGCGACTGAGACTTGAACTGGCTCAGTTGACGACGAGGGGATGGTACAGGGTAGTGAAATTAAACGTGTATTTTGTAATTGTTTCTGGGTGTATTCAGATAAAATGGTACACAGTTAGAAAAGAGTTGTTAATTTTCAATAATATCTAGTTTTGTGGAAAAAATTTTGCTAAAATTAACAACAATTATTCAGGAATTCACTACTCAAATTACTCCGGCTGTAGTTAAATTCATCCATTGTCAATTTTCACTGATTTTTTGTCAGTATGTCTACCTCATTGTTGTTGAAATCTCCGAATAGAAAGTTGCTACTGTAACAACTTTATTTTGCAAATATTTTCGTGCCTTGAAAGAAAATAGCAAATGCTCTTGCACATTCAGAATATTGATGTGCATTTATTAGCTACATCAAATGGGTATTCATGGCTATAAACAGTTTGCGGAATCGACAATTTTGTTTGTTGAACAACTGATACAGTCAAAATGCAAATTGTTGGATTACCAAAACTGTTTGTGGCATTGCCCAATAAATTTGTGGAATTTATCCTATTTCGTTGTGAAAAGGGAATTGATCACCTTCGGGCATTCTCGTGCATATGCGAGTATCGAATTACGCCAAAATAGTAGATTATGCAATGAGCACAAAATGATGCCCATTTTGCACGAGTATGAAATTTGCAGCACGAGCCGAAGGCAAGTGCTGCAATTCATACGAGTGCAAAATGGCCATTTTGTTGCGAGTTCTATACTTCTGTACATATCGTTCACGTTTAATACATGCATACATTGCAAAAACTTTGAAAGAAATAAACTGATGATATTTCATTACTCCGAATTCGCCGCTAATGGGCTTTCTATCAGAATTAAAATATAAATTGAAGAAATATGTAAATATTTTCTTTATTGCTATTTCTAATAGGTACACAGAAATAGAAGCCTATAAATGTATGTATCTAATTGAAGTTGAATGTGCAATTATTGAATATCATATTTGGAGAACTTGATTGCTGAATACCTAATTCTTTTCGAAATTGATAATTTGTCGAAGTTGAAGTAGACGGCTTCTCGCGATTTTCCATTTCTAAATTCGTTGGTATGCCTGATGGTATGTTCTGTATTGCATTTGCAATTTTATTTGCTATGTCAAGCTTACTTTTCTTCGATTCATCAATATATCCCTCAGCGACTATAGTAGATTTCCAGCCACCGTGGCGTTTTAACGTGGTTATGTCACCTCCAGCATCAACAAGAATTGTTGCGGAGGATCGGCGAAAGCAGTGCCCAGTATATAATTCGTAATTTGTCAATTTTAAATACTTGGCAATGTCTTTTCCCAAACCTCCAAACTTATTCAGACCTATTCTCCGAATGGTACACTTTCTTTTCTGATAATTAATGAATAACCATAGACCATTAGCATTTTGAGGGCGAAGATTTGCGTATTTTTTATAAATTTCGTAGAATTTGCCAGTTACAGTAAAATTCCGTACTATTTTGGTTTTACTGTCTGGTATTGTTACTAAAACAGCTGAACCAAGATCATTGAAATTTTCATTTGATGTAATTCATGTCTTCTACATGCACTCATTACTGCCATAAATAATGCAACCTACAATGTAAATTAGTCTACTTAAACATATTTTTCATCAAATGGAAATATAAAACTTACTTTTGTTGCCAAATATATTTCATCTGGAGCCTGTTCAATGAAATTATCGATGTCATTTGCTGTGATGATTTTTGACTTTTTGGGTTTGTAGCCGTTAGACTGCCGCTTGGGGAATGCTTTCAGTTTCAAATATTTGGCAATATCTATATCATTATATATACAAAGAGTCGTTCTCAGCATTGAGAAGTGTGACCACAAAGTGGAACTTTTAAATTTTTTGGCTAAGTCGCCAAAATAAGCCATTAAAACGTTCTCGGAAAACGATTTTGTCTTTTGATCTACCTTCCATTCCAAAAAAAGGTTATAAGCGCGTTGATACATACTTTTCGACGTTTCCGGTAATAAATTCAGTGTTGTTACCTTCGCTGCTTCTATTATGTTCGGAGGTGTCAAATCTAAGTCAATATCAGTTTCCATTTTAATAAATAGTTTTTATAGAAAACAACTATGAAATTACTCGTTACCTACTAAAACTTTGACAGAAACGATCTGCTGACATTTCATCAATTTGTCGTTGGACGTCATAATTTGACAAGCCGTAGTCGTCGTGATTTAAGAGTGAACCTAGACCTAACACGAAATATTCCATTTCGCATTTGTTGCTTAGCAACTTGCCTAGCAACCGATGCAAAAATCAAATTCTGTACAAAATGTGCTTGTTTATGATTGAATTTACGGTTATAAAATGAACATTTATCGAGGTTGTCGTAGAAAAATTCGTTTCCAGAGCACATCGTTTCAGTCAGTTCTCTGTTCTCTGTGAGATGTATTGTTAATGTGGTATTTGTAATGTTATTTTGTTTGCTCAGGTTCAACAGGTGTCCAGGTAATGTGAAGTTTAACTGTTTGATTTTGGAATAGAAAATAGTTCAAATCAGTCGAGTCCTGTGTCTTTGGATAAGCCTGGAAATTTGATTGGACAGCGTGCAGCTCAGACTTGGTGTATCATAGAAAAATTCCCATTATTGATATATGATATAATCAACATCTTTTCAGTTGAACAGTCTGAGAAGTATGAAGTTATATTGATTCTAAGAAATCACAAGTATGTATTCTGGTTGGCATCAAAGTGCAAGTATTCATTGAAAATCATCATGAATTATTTTTATCTCATATGATTCACCATCTCATTCCCAAACATCATTTGATGATACATTATCCAGATATAACTAGGAAAATACGTCCGCTTGTTGGTTTATGGAGTATGGGATTTGAATCTGAACATGCTTATCTCAAAAATTTGATTCATAGTTTGAAAAACTTCAAAACTGTTTGTAAAACTCTCTGGACAAGACACCAAACTCATATGAGGAATATCTGGGGGAATATTGACCTGTCATTGAACCAATATATGGCAAAAGTTTTTTTGAAAATTATCGATGATGAACTTTATCAAGAAGAGTTGCAAATTTTATTGGATACCAAATTACTGAACTTGATGTTCACCATAAGTGTAACAGCTTTCGGGAGTACTTTCGGGCTCAACAGTTTTGTGACTACTGAAATGAGTCAATACATGTGCCCTATATTTTGTTAAATATTTGCAATTTGTACTCATGCCACCAATAACCCAATATTTCTGTGTGTGTGTTGCTTTACAAAATGCTTTGTTGACAAATCTCAATCTTACATAGTAGAAGAATCAGAAAGATTCAATTACAGTTGATAAGTCTTAAAAATTTGAACCATCTGGTTGAATATGATTTGAGTTTGCCATATAAACAGAACTTTCATTGTATGGTGCCGAAATATGAAATTATTTTGGAATAGTGACTTGCATTGTGAATTTAGGCAAACATTTCGTTTTGGTGTTATTACATTTTATTACTCAGTACCTGTTGTTAATTTTATTCTCTCGGCATTCAACTCTTCTGCCGCGTGAGGGTAAAGAGCAATAAGTGCAAGATAAATTATTTTAGTTTGCCAATTTATATATTTTTTTACCCGACTGCGGCAAAGTCAAGAGGACGGTTATGTGTTTGACCTGTGTATATACAGGTCAAACACATAACTTCTTTTTGGTTACGCCGCAGTCCGGACAAAAAAAATATAAATTGACAAACTCTGAATATTTATTCTTGCACTTACTGCTCTTCACCTTCACGTGGCAGTGTTATTTATTATAAAAAAGTTTTTTTTTATATTAATCCACCAAAGGATTATGAAGCTGGCATTCACTCATTGTATTACTTTATGTTTAGTTGTACATTTCTTCAGATAATGATGTTAATTTTATTTTATCGACATTCAACTAGTATTTATTATAATAGAGTATTCATTTTTTCATAATAGAAGCATTGAAATATTCTAATGTTATATACTCTTGATTTATCAAACCATCCCTCCTGAAAAACTATATTCCAACGAATATTAGAATTTTCACAAAAGAAATTGTGATAGTAAATACTAATTGACGTCATTTGAAAAAAATATTATTTATATTTTGACAAGAAATAAAGGAAAATTTATTTTTTTCTGTGTATTATGAAAAACTAAGAGAAAAGAATCGACAAAATTTTATTTCAACAAAAACATGAAGAGAATGAGATTCCAACAGCATGAGGTTTACAAATTACTTCTTGTCAGTTTATACATGAAGAAAACCAGTAGAGGAATCGACAATATTACAATGTTAATTTCTCTAAAATATTATGTTCATTCATTGAAAAAAGTTAATGAATGACTTCACTGTAAAAACATTTTTGGGTCAGCTTAACAAAAAAAAAGTGAAAAAATAGCACCTGAATGTTGTTGATGCACTACTGATTTTGTAAAATCGTCTACAGTCTAATTGTAGCATTTACTTTGCTGAATTTGTTAAATAGCAAAAATTTGTGTAAAAGCAACAAATGGGTAAATGTGAACATCGTCAATATCGAAATTTGCCAATTTCACCGATAATACTAGTGGACCTCCTGGGTTTCTTATTTTTTGTTATTTCAAAAACTCTGTTCCAACAGTGTAGGGGACAACGTGGTACACCAAAGGATACTGGATTCATATTATCTCAGTGTTTTCATCAATATTCCATGAGAAACTGCATTAAAAGCCTTGACAATACCAATTCATATAACATTTTCATAGATTATAATTATTTGAATATTCAGGGGTTAGCTCATACCTACAGGAACTCGATTTTTTTGAATTCCTCTCTGGAATATAACCCTTGTACAAAATATCATCCTTCTGATTTGTTGAATGTTTCCCTTTTCAATCATCCTTCTGTTTCAGATACTCTTCCAGGTACCGCTATGGACACAAAAATGCGAATCAAATTTCGGAAATTATTTAACCTTCTATTTCATCTTGGTCATCCCCAGTATGGATCAACCAAAAAAAATTGGACGCATCCGAAAACATAAATGGACTTCATAAATTGAATAGAGTTACGACAAATACCCCCTTCAAACATAATTGATTTACTTGATCAATTAGGACAATGCCAATATTTCAAAATGCTTGAATTAGCCTCAGGTTTTCACCAAATTGAAATTGATCCAAAAGGTATTTCCGGTTTTCAGTCGAAAATGGACATTATGAATTTTTACGCACACATGTTGGTTCAAAAAACAACCATGTATAGTATATCCATTCTCAGTTGGATAACGATGAAGTTTATCATCCACCCCTGATGAAACACAATAGGATTTGAGCTTTGATCGAAAATGCCGACGGGATATTTATTATTTTACGTCAAATGTAACTCTGCCTATTTTTGTTCAAATATGTTTTTTCGAAGTTGAATGATTTTCCATCTGATTCTTCTTTTTTTTCCAGACTTGGGACCGGCAGATGTTATAACAGAGCGTTCTAAGATATAAAAAGTATCAGGAAACTGTATAATGAAAAATAATAATTACAAGCATCACTGTTTATTGTGTTCTGAAGTATAATAATAATACATTTATTCAGCAACAATGCTACACAGAAATTATGAGAGTTGACAAACAGGATTATACAGTGTGACAATTTAAAAACTTACAATAGGCTATATATCACAAACAAAAGAAGATATCAAATAATGCTCGGAATCGTTTGTAGGATAGGAAGAGGAAACTATAATGACAAAAAAGAAAACTCACCCCCATCAACCCCCTAGGCCCACCTACCCCAACAAAAAAAGTTTAATATCAAACCCCCACTTGTGATACATCATTGAAAAGCATATAAATATGCTATCCGATGGTATAAATAATAATTGTACAGATTGTATCGATAATTATCAAATTAATATTCAACAATTTTGAAAAACAAACATACCCCCACTTGTGATACAATGTTAAAAAGCTCTAAAAGTCAATAATACTTTATGTTCAAGTGTCCGTAGGTACTTTTTGTTGTTAAATAAAAACTTCAATTTGCCTTTTTTGCAAAACCAGTTGTAATTTGTAAACATCTGTTTTTTAGGTTCCATAGAACATAATTTTTTTGTTCATTTGAGACATTAAATGTTATAATGTTCATCGTTTGTACGATCGGTACTGTCATTCAGCTGTAGTTGTCACGATGTTACGGTATACCTGAACGTGTGGAGATAATTTTCGTATTTATAATATTTATGGACGGTGATACTCGAAAAAAAAAGGATACCTCAATTATCGTTTAACAAGAAACAAACAATTATGGAAAGAACTAGCTGATATGAGCGTATATAACAACAAAAAAGGTGCAGAAAACAATTCCGGAACACCTAATATGCATGTTGAAGATATCAATAACTTTTTTGGAAGCATTTCAAATAATAAGTCCACGCCTGACGATGAAATTATTGATTTTTTCCCAGGTAATACACTGAACGATAATAATTTTCTCACCATGAAACTAATGTTGAAATTTATACTACATTACTGGGATTTGAATCGAATGCTGTGGGTCCTGACAAGATGAGTATACAAATGTTATTACATTGTTGTCCCTTGATTCTAACGCACATATCACATATATTCAATTATTGTATACAAAGATATCGAGTTGGAAACAATCTCATGTCCTACCACTGGCAAAAATCACCAGTCTAGAGAATATGAGTGACCTTTGTCCAATTAGTATTTTGTGTTCCATTTCGAAAGCCTTCGAAAAAATATTGAACTTAAAAATGCGATCTTATTTGAATGAATTCGATATATTGCCATCCTGTCAATCGGGATTTAGAGCTGACCTTAGTTGTACAACGGCCCTTTTTGAAAGTTGTCGATGATGTACATATATCTATTGACAATAACAAACTCTGTCTCTTAGTATTGCTTGACTACTCGGAAACATTCGAACGCATTAACCACAAACTAGTTATAGCTATTCTTAGTTACCTAGGGTTTTCCTCGGATGCCACATCATTCCTCAAAAGTTACCTTAATAACCGATCTCATTGTGTTATACTCAATAATGAAAAGTCAAATTCACTCATTCTGAGAAAAATGGTGTCCCTCAGGGATCAATATTGGGCCCCGTTCTCTTCGTCCTCTATACCTCCCAATTTTCGAAGTCCTTACACTTCAATGCATTGTTACGCAGACGAAACACAATTTCATTTAGATTTCGAAGAAGACTATCTCAACCATGCACTCGAACAAATGAATCAGGATTTGAATTCTTTAATAACGATCTCTGATAATTACTGTCCAACTTTAAAGCATCTTAATCTTATGTCATGATTTTTGGAAAAACAGCTGCGAGAAACCATTGCAAGAATTTAGTTAATGTAGCCGTAGATGGTGTCTAATTACCCACTACTGAAATAACAAAAAATTAGGATTATACCTCGACAGTGCTCTCAGATTTAGGACACGCATTACTCATATCTTGAAGCGAGGGTACATGAACCTTAAAATAATTTATTCCAGTAGAAATATATTAAACAAAAAAAGTAAACTCATGCTATGTGATGCATTAGGGCTTTCACATGCTAATTATGCAGACGTAGTTCATAACCCGGTACTACTGAAATCAGACAGAATGCGGCTACAAAAACTTCAAAATTCATGCAGTAGACTCATCACAGGCACAAGATATACACAATCTGAACTTGAGATTTCGGAAGAACTTGACACCGCCTAAACACAGAACGTTTTTCTTCCGTGGCTCCTTCTCGTATCAGATTGTTCGCATATACAACCAATCCAATCCAACCAAAAACATTAATTTTTTCATCATTAAAATACATTACAAACTGAGACTGATATGTACATGTATCACTTGTTAGGTCCTTCTTGTCCTCTTCTTGCTGGGGATAGGAGAGGTAGGAGGAAACTATTGCTCTTTTGTAAGGGGGCTTGTAACTGCCCTCTTGCCCGGGGGCGAAGGGGCAGCCCCTGCTGTTGTTAGCAGGTGAGCTTTGCTAGCATACTAGCTATTGCCTGTTTTTAAAAATTACTGTTCCTTAAAACGCCTCCTGCCTAGGTTATTCATTTGATTCTGTTTATTTTGTTTTCGATAATGCAAGACTTTTAGTTTTCTAATTTATTTAAATTCGTCACAATTCATGCTGGGAAAAAAGAAAATTAAGAAACCCAGTTTGAAAAATCTATTATTCCTGCTTGTTACCCCTATGGGTTCAGCTTTGATCATTTGTCTTCTATTTCATTATAGAGGTCTAAGCTTTGAAAGATTACCCCATGTTTTCTATGTTAGTTTACTCTAATACTTGTTATACCCGCTGTGAGTGGACTTTTAGGGATATGTGTTCTGTAGAAGAAATTTTCATTATGTAATCCTGAAGTTTTTCCACTCCTGCCAGTTCGGCAGCTCATCCAGTCGGATGTACCTACTGCTGTTTTTGGCTATACGGAGTGCCTTGTTCTGCATCCTCTCCAGTCTCAGAAGCTGAGTTTTGGAGAGACCGGACAAGCGTATGTCATCGCTGGTCCAATCACCTGCTTGTATATGCGTATTTTGTTGTCATGTGATAATTTCGAATTTCGTGCGATGAATGGGTAGGTGCGCTTTATTGCGCCCCCCCCCCCTCTCTGTAATGCTACCGTTATGTGCTTGTGCAGATTCATACGCTGTCTAGTTCAACCCCATGTATCTCACAGAGGGCTTTTCCGTTACTTTGCTATTTTCGATCGTTAATTTCCCGAGGACCTTCACGTTCTTAACGACCTCTGTTTTACTCGAATTTAGCTTCATCTTGTTATTCCCTCATATAGGGTACGACCAACCGATCCAGATGAATCTGGAGCTGTGTGGCAGCCACTTTGCTATGGAACGAATGGCCATAGATCGCGGTGTCATCCGCGAACATTGCCGTATTCGTCTTATACAACCGGTTACCGACTGAATTCAAATCAGTTTTACTCAATACGTTCAAGAAAAAACTGAAACAATATTTGATCGAAAAAAGCTTCCCGTATATTGAAATATGATATAAAACGAACTTGAATTGGCACAGCCCTGTTTTCAACTTGTATGAATATTTTCGTAATGATTTCCTGCAATATTTTATTCTATTATATTTTTTCCTATATTTTTGTTCTTTTTTTATTTTCATTCTTTTTATATTTTTCTAATGAATATTCTGAAATTGAGCATGATTATGAATATATTTTGATGGTTGGATGGAAGATGATGTTTCATGCGAGATATTTTGTTAGGTTCTATGTACAGAGTATGTAACCTTTCAATAACATCATTTATTATTATTATTATTATTATTATTATTATTATTATTATTATTATTATTATAATAACACACTTATAACATTGACGCAGGAGAGACATCGCATTCACTAGGTCTTCAATACATTTTTGTCGACGAAAATCTATTTCACGCTTCCACGATCATCAGGAAGACCGGAAGAAATGGGAAACACGTTTTCAAGAAGCAATCTCACTTTGCAAAGATGGAAAAAGTTAGAATCATTTCTTTTGGAGAGACACTTTGAAATTAGTGTTTTCTGACATTAAAACCTGAGTTAGGGCCTTTCCAGATTATTTATCAGATGTAGTTCAATGTCCAGCATGGCTTTAGCCGGGAAAGTAGTTGTTTTCTGTTAGACATTCACAAAAAATAACTTCATTTTAATCGTGGATTTTTAATTAACAGAAAAATCTTTCTATCAATATTCAATTGAGTCATCCAAACATTGAACAAGGAAGTAGTACTACTGTGGGTGCCCTCACATATAGGAATACCCGGAAACGAAGCAGCAGACTCTAGCTCTCGAAAAGCAATCAACAATCCGAACCAGGAAACGCTGCAATATACCCACTCGACAGACATGAAGTCGTATATTAAAATCAAAATGAAGAATGCTTGGAACACCCAATGGCAGGCCTCACAATCAGAACTACGAGAATGCAAACCAAACGTCGGACCATGGCAAAACGAATCAACAAAAAGAAGAGAACAAGTGATAATGACCCGACTTCCCCCAAGACAGACATGAAGTCGTATATTAAAATCAAAATGAACCAACTTGTGATATCTGTGAAGTGAAACTTACTGTAGAACATATTATAGTGCAATGTCCCATATTCCAAATTCAGAGAGACACATTTAATATATCAAATAACCTGAAAGAAATGTTAGACTATAGTAACAGCAACAAAATCATCTCATTTTTAAATACTCTAGATCTAATCAGAAAATTATAATGTTAATTATCAACTCCACCGCAAATGACCAAAAGGGTTGACGCGAGTACTTGAAAAAAAAAATATTCAACATGAATACCCCACAAGAGGTTATCTTGACGATGGAAGATAGTGACTAAGGTTTATCTTTCAGTCGCAGATGATTCCACATATGATTTTATGAACATCCTGTTTATATTTTCAACAAATCAATCCATCATACCCCATGGCAGGTTTTAATGTCAGAAAACACTAATTTCAAAGTGTCTCTCCAAAAGAAATGTTTCTAACTTTTTCCATCTTTGCAAAGTGAGATTGCTTCATGAAAATGTGTTTCCCATTTCTTCCGGTCTTTCTGATGATCGTGGAAGCGTGAAATAGATTTTCATCGACAAAAATGTATTGAAGTGAATGCGATGTATCTCTTGCGTCAATGATACGAATGATTTCTGGTGAGTACTCTCTTTTGGAAAACATTCTTCTTTGCCTCATTCATCTTTATGAGTTCTCAATTAAGACTGGAATAGAAAATCAAATAACTATCTGAATAAAAATGCAAATTTTCAATTTCAGATTTTTTCTTTTGAGTTAGGGCCTTTTCAGAATATCTATCAGATGTAGTTCAATGTCCGGCGTGGCTTCAGCCGGGGAAAGAGTTGTTTTCTGTTAGACATTCACAAAAAATAACTTCATTTTAATCGTGGATTTTTCAATTCACAAAAAATATTTCTATCAATATTCAATTGGGAATGTTTCCCTTTTCAACAATCTTACTTTGTATTCCAATATAAACATAAACAAATGAATTATTCATGAAATAATAAGTTTCGATATTCTCGTAATATTTCATCTGAGAATTTCAGAGGAACAGGATCTGGTTTGGATTCACTAAAAAACTTCGGTCAGTATATGGACTGTTTTTCAGTTCCTACCATGTGGTTTTGCTAAAGGTTACGAGATGGCATAATGAGTAAGGCAACATTCAAAATTGAATGTAATATAATTCAGCCGAAGGTGTCGACCATTGGAGGTATGTCAACGTTTGGAGCATTTACCTTAGTTCGTGTACAGACGTCGAGAATAAGTGAGAATTAATTTCCACACTGCATGCAATTAGTAATCTGTTGGGCTCAATTATTGAAGTGTTTTTATGACAGACGTTTGCTTTGCCGTTACCTCGTTGCCAAGTTATCACATTCACAGTAGAATTATTTATTATTTTTTGTGGGTATTGAGATATTTACTGAAAGAATGAAATAAAAAATTGACAAGTCCTAGCGAAAACGTATACGTTTATTTTTCTGATATATGCAGATATTACCTTATCCTAGTAACCAAGTTGCCATCTGCCTACCATAAACATTTACCTGCCCTGCTTTCCAAATTAATCTCCTGATTACAGGCGGTACCCCCGAACATTAGGGCTATTCTCAGTTGAAGGTCATGTTAATACCGGCAGGTTCTCCAAATGCACGTACTTAGCACCTGCATTACCTTTTCATTTCGGTTCGGGGAAGGTGACAAAATGCTGGTACTAGTTATTTGATATCTTCAAATTGTAAAATAATTCCGGAATGTTACTGGTTAATGTTTCGTATTGACTACTCCAATATCGAGTTCAATATACTGTATATATTATACTTACGTGTTTGCCGACTAAATTGTTGTCTTCATTTCACATTAGACTTGTTGTTATTCAAGATGCATGTTTTTTAAAACAATACTACTTATACTAGGGATGCTTCAAGGTAATATTTCTTAACTTGGTTACCTGTTCTTGTCATTTATCAAGGCAGAATATTTTTATGGTTTGAATTATAATCAGGATATCTACCTAAAGATGTTTGTTCCGTGTACCATTTGGTGAGAATTTTATTATTAGTTCTCAATCAATTTCTTCATTGTCTTCGATTTCTACGATAAATTGTAATTCAGGGAGAAATGAGTTGGATTACTTTATTTAATTTGTCTTTTGGGACTGCTGTTATACAGTCGTCTACATATCTTTCGAAAAATGAAAGTTTTATATTAGGTATTTTATTACAATTTCTAAAATATTTAATATAGAACTTCCTTAAAAGATACATATGAAACTTCCCTTTTTCAAAAGATATGTAGACGACTGCACAGCAGTCCCAAAGACAAATTAAATGAAGTATTCCAAGCATTCAACTCATTCCACCCTAAATTACAATTCACCGTAAAAATCGAAGACAATGAAAAAATTGATTTTTTAGACATAACCCTAATCAGAACTAATTCTTACCAAATGGTACACGAAACAAACATCGTCAGGTAGATATCTTGATTATTATTCAAACCATCCCCTCAAACAAACAAAAAAGTGTAATAATAGGAATAGCTGATAGAGCCATATATCTAAGCAGTCCTATTCATAGAGAAGATTGTCTAAAAAAGTTAGAAATATCCCACAAAACAAACAACTATCCCTTCCATTTAATTAATACAGTTATCGAAAAAATTATTCACATACTCTAAAACAAGTCCAAATACAACCCCCAAAACAAAAACAAACTATATATATATATATATATATATATATATATATATATATATACCTCCTAGAGTAAAACACTCCAGAAGCAAAATACCTCTCCATTCGGATTTCCGGGCTAGAGGTACTCGAGGGGACTCAACATTAAAGATTAATTTTTGCAACATCCGCGGACTCAACAAGAACATCAATGACGTCCACCATCACCTACAGACGAAAAAACCGGATATTCTGGCTCTAACAGAAACACAAGTAAACTCGTCCACCAACAAGGTCCATATGCTTTGTCCTGGTTACGAACTCCATTCTCGATTCAGGTTCAAAGGTGGAGTCTGCCTTTACGCTAAGGCTAACCTTTCATGCCAGCGTGAAGAGAATTTGGAATCGAAAGACTTTGATGTGATGTGGTTGAAGCTATCTGATACCAAACTGACTAAGTTTTTCAGCTGCCTTTACCTATCACCTAATGAACCTTCATATAACGACCTCTTTGAGTTTTTATCACTCACACTGGACTACATTCAGGAGAACCATCCAACAGCTGAAACCATAATCATGGGAGACTTTAATGTACATAACGCTGCCTGGCTCAAATTCTCTAACAAAACAGATGATGCGGATCGTCAAGCCGAGGCCTTCGCCATCACTCATGGTCTAGAACAACTGGTCGAGCTACCAACCCGCATCCCTGATGTCAACAACCAGTCTGCCAATACACTATATCTTTTCCTCACCACCAATCCTGACCCGTATAGAATAGAAGTTTGTGCCCCACTTGGAAACTCTGATCACACCCTCATCTCCACAACATGCTCTTTCCATTTACCATCGAGCTGCACAATACCACCCCGTCTCATGTGGCATTACAATTCGGCCAACTGGGAAGGTCTTCGTATGTTTTTCTCAGCGTTTCCATGGAAGAGAGTTTGTTTCTCTTCAGTAGATCCAACACGATGTGCTGAGAAAATTTCTGAAATCATCATGTTGGGGATGCAAACTTACATACCGAATACCGAAAGAAGAACATCATCCGATAAGACCTGGTTTAACAGAAACTGCTCTAGAGCTGTGGCTTCCAAACAGGCAGCATACCATCGATGGCTAAAAAATCCGGGCCCTGAGACCAGAGCAGCATATGTCGAGGCTAGAGGCATATGCAAAGAGACAATAGAATGCCCAAAAGATGCCCACAATGCCAAAATAAGATCAAAACTTGCTGAATGTCCTAACGGATCCCGTTCATTTTGGTCTTTCGCCAAAGCTGTGGGAAGAAACTTCACTTCCAGCTCATTTCCTCCTCTAACCAAAGATGATGGAACACTAGCAACGACTGCCCAGGAAAAGCCAATATCTTTGCGCACCTATTTGCTGGAAATTCCACTCTAGATTCATCGGGAAAACAACCCCCGAACATTACACCTATTGACAGTCACATGCCCGAGATCACCTTTCGCCAACATACTATCAGAAAGATTTTGCTGGGTCTCAACACCAACAAAGCCTGTGGATCTGACGGAATCCCGCCGATTGTTCTCAAGAAATGTGCCCCCGAACTAACACCTGTTCTCTGCAAGTTGTTCAACCACTCTTACGATTTGGGGGTATTTCCGTCCAATTGGAAAATTGCAAGAGTACAGCCAGTCCCTAAAAAAGGCAAAAAGGCCCTACCTAGCAACTACAGACCTATCGCACTGCTATCTATTATTTCAAAGGTCATGGAAAAAGCCATCAACATCGAGCTCATGAAATATCTGGAAGACTCAGGAATTGTCAACGATAGGCAATATGGCTTCCGCCATCAACCGGTGACCTGCTCGCTTACGTCTCACATATATGGCAGCTATCTATTGAAAAGTATGGAGAAACTTTAGCTGTGGCATTAGATATCTCCAAGGCGTTCGATCGAGTTTGGCACCAGGGACTCCTCGCCAAGCTTCCGTCTTATGGCTTGCCCCCTCAGCTGTGTTCTCTGCTTGCTAGTTTCCTCTCAAACAGGTCTCTCCATGTAGTGGTCGATGGAGTTTCATCTGACACTCTACTCATAAATGCTGGTGTTCCGCAAGGATCTATTCTCGCACCAACACTATTTCTACTTCACATCAACGACCTGTTGAAAGCAACTTCATGTACACAGCTTTGCCGATGATAGTACCCTCCATACCGCTTTTCTCTTTCAGGGCCCCTATATCAGCCCGTGAAACCAGAAATGAACGAGGAAGAAATGTTAATAATATAAATATGGACTTAGCAACAATTCTCGAGTGGGGATCTAATAACTTGGTAGAATTCAATGCAAACAAAACACAAGCATGTCTTTTCTCTGGAAAAGCCGATCTCACTGTGCCTAACATAACTTTGTCAGGAGTAACCATACCACTGAAGTCATCCATATTGATGCTTGGTATTAGTATCAGCAATAACCTTTCCTGGGAAAATCAGTAGGTCCATTGCCAAAAAGTGCATCCCAAAACTTGGTTTTGTTCGTGCCAAGAGCTATTTCACCCCCACTCAGCTGCTTATGATCTATAAGGCACAGATCTGACCTGTCCTGGAATACTGTTTCCATATTTGGAGCGCGGCACCTAAACATATCCTGAGGCTATTGGATTCTGTCCAAAAAAGGGCAATTCGTTTCGTCGGTGATGCCTCGCTTACAAACTCGCTCACTTGTCTGGAACACCGTAGAAAAGTTGGCGATTTGTCTCTATTTTATAGATATTTTCATGGGCGATGCTCTTCTGAAATATCAACAATCGTTCCTGCTTTGGCAGTCTCTTCGAGACTAACCCGTCAAGTTCAGTCATCACACCCCTTCGTGGTCACTTTGGAGACCTGCAGAACATCACTTTCCAAAGACTCGTTCATCCAACGAACAGCGAGGCTTTGGAACTCATTGCCTAGGGAGGTGTTCCCCGAGGCATACAACCTCCAGAAATTTAAGAAGAACACCTACCTTCTTTCCCTTGGTTCCCACGATGTTCTCTGAACATTACAGGATATCCCTTTTCGTGGAAACCAGAACATAAAAATATATATATATATATATATATATATATATATATTTATATATATGTATATATATATATATATATATATATATTATATATATGTATATATATATATATATATATATATATATATATATCACTTCCATACATTGCAGGGTTATCCAAAAACATAAAAAATATTCTAAGTAAACAAAACTTCGGAATTAGTTATAAAGCACAAAATATGACAAAACAATTTTATACCCCACTCGAAAGTACAGAGTCCCTTTTGAAAAAGTCCAATCTTATATACAGCATTCCTTGTAATGCTTGCAACAAGGAGTATATCGGAATGACATCGCAACTTTTATGCAACAGAATAAATAGTCACAAGTATATGAAAAAATCCACACAAAATTATAGAAGATTATCACAACATCAACTTCCCAATAACCAAAATTTCAGCTTATTAACCAAACGTTAGTAAAATAACTGTTAAAGAGATAATTGACATTGAGAAAAACCATAATGCAATGAAAGACAGACGCACATAAACAACCTAAGCCAAATATATCATACAATCGTTTAATCAATCGCAAAATCTCACAAAAACAACGCCTATTTCCCCCAAACAAAACCCGATATACATTATACATCTATGAAAGAAGAAGTAAGAAGAAGTTATCAAAATGGTTGGCAAGGTGCGTACTATTACAGGTTATGCACAATCCAAAATGTCAACATTAGGAGAAAAATGGTACCAAAAAATGTATTTCCATTTCAGATCCCACACGAAACAAACTATGTTGATGTAATATAATTGAAAAAGCCCCCAGCTAGGGGCGAAACGGTTTGTTAATATATGAAAAGAAGTTTCCATTCATTGAAGAATAAAAAAACCCAAGAACCACGTAACAACTAATCAAATCAGGATTCAAAACCTCCCCAAACAAATATATATATATATATATATATATATATATATATATAAGAATTGCTCCTTTAAAGATATAAGATAGGGAAAGTAAACCTCATTAAATTAAATAAAAGATCACATTAAGTTATAAAATTTTCTCAAAATCTTTTTAAACTGATTTATATTATCACATGTAGTTTATTGAGCTCAAATATTGATTCTATCAAATAGTCTTGAAATCTAATCGTACAAATTGTTAGGATTAAATATCTTAAAAGAAGTAAATGAATGTTCAACTGTCTCATTCTAATCCTGTTACGCTTTTATATTCAATCAATTTCTATACCTATATGTTCTACCAATCCTTTTATCAATACCTATATTTTTTATCTTACTTTGTCAATGAGAAATTCTCGGACAATAAAGTATATATCTATCTTATATATAATAGAAATAAGTTTAAATAACTTTCCTGATAATTAGGAATTTATACATTTTTTTTGTCTTCTATTCAACGTCGGCCTGATTCTGCTACTACTTTCCCCAATCGGAAATTTTTCCGAATTCGCTGTTGTTTCAGAGGTAGGGTTCTTCAACGAGCTCTACATCCATGAACTCGGGACCGCCATCCTAACGTTTCCTCCGAAGGACGGCATACCTATCGTCATATCTCGTGCTCATTGATATAACACCTCCAGCTGCAAATATGCTACTACGCTACAGTTATTCGGGGCAGTTTTAACGCGCATCTCACTTGGCAGGTGGTCTCCGAACCAAGTACTAGCCGCGCCCGGTGTAGCTTGGCTTCAGATCTTGATATAATTATCATTTCGGTAATAACCGCCCAAAATTGTGATCGTCTGTGATGGGGATTATAAAAACAAATTTCAGTAAACTAGCTGGAAGAGGAAGTTATTAGAGGATTTAGAAGGAATTTTCACTATTAACATTTTTCGGTAGGTCTATTAGATGATGATAATAAACGGTCCGAAAGTTAATAATTATATTTCTTTGTATCTATGCAGAAATAATGTACCCATTTTTTGATATCACTCTGGGTTCGGAAGGTATATTCAGGATAGTCGGATAATTCCTTGGCAATTGAGTCTACTGGCCTCATCAACTTTTTTAAATTTCTGATCTTTTCTTTTTCTTTCCAGAGAATGATCTCCTTGTTTTCTCAAGATTCCTTTTGTGTTGATGAACAATTAGATTTCGTCTACCTGAATCTGTTCAAACATTTGTATATTTGTTTTTTATAGATACTGTTTAGATTTGAAGAAAAATTTAGGATTTCCGTTTCTCCATTTTGTATGAAAAATAAACTTTGGAATTCGAGAAAACTCCTTCAGATGTGGAATTAATTTATTTTGTTTCTTATTGGAGTTTTCTACCGAAGCAAAGACATTTGCAAACATTGGGAATTTTCCACAATTCCAACGTAGATTTCGTTTAAATCCAGAGCCATACCGCAGTTTCACATTCAATAATGAATCATGAAACAGTTGGTGATTGCTACTGAAGTCCGCTGAAATGGTTTTTCATCCGTGAAACCGAGGTATGGCTTCATATTTAGAAGATCTTTCCGCTGAGAGGAAACCCTTCTTGTATGAATTGTGTAAACTTCCCAATGTAAGTAAAACATTTACTTTAGTTGAAGAAAAAACTTTTTAACAAAAAATTAAACCGATGATATACGGAACTGAAAAGTAAATGATGGCCTCGAGTTGCGCGGTGACATTCTCATAATTTTTTTGAAGTAATTTAATGATCTTGATTGTTCGTTTGGCGCCGACTCAAAATCAGTTACTTACATTAGTTAAGGAGCTTAGTTGTTGACACTAAGAAGGTTTATTTTATTTTTCACTTTTCAGTTCCGTATTTGTTTTGTTTAATTTTTTGGTAAAAAGTTTTTATTTTTCATTTTTTTGTGGCTGAAATCAACCAATCACTTCCCACTTGTTTTTCGGTTACTTCCAAAATACTTACTTACCCACCTTACTTCAACTATTACCAGTTAAATAATATGATTATCTACTTTCGCCATTTGTTGTAATATAAATTATTTTTGTTGTTCTGGTTAGTTTATTTCATTACTTTGTATATCATTCCATCCTCTCATAGAATATAATGATAGTGACGGATGTAGGAGAACAGAAATAATGACATTAGCGATCTGTCATTGTCAACTACATATGTGTGCCAATGTTCACGAGTGAAAAATCAATTATTCCCTATTTTTCTACCCGTAGTGGGTGGATAATTCCATTCGAAATCCAAACATGATCAACTATGAGGTATAGCCTATCTAATAAAAAAAGAATCATCCAAATCGAAGAACCCAGTACAAAGTTATGCCTGATGGAATCGGTTAACGGACCAGAATTCAGAGGGTGAGTGATCAATATCCTCCATTTTGCTACCCTTAGGAAATATTTCATCTTTCAAATTCGAATAGGACCAACTTCGAAGTACTTCCTATCCACTGAGAATTATCGGAATCGGACGGCTCAGTAAAAAGTTATAAGTGATCATACATAAAAAAAAAATAAAAAAATATACGCGTCGACTTTTTGGTTTCGTCGGTTAACAGAATGTGATGCTTTTGCAACCCAACGCATTTGTGATTTCCACAGCTGAGAAACCTTTATCTGAATTGAAATTTCATTTGTCCCAGAAAATCGAATTATAGAGAACATTTTTCTCAATTCAATGAGAATTGATTGGACTCCTTTTTTTAAGTTTCAAATATGACAATACTAAATTTTCCTTTTTGCACTAATTACGTGACTTTATCGGCAACAGTGCTATAGAGTAGAACTATAATCTTTGACAGTGATCGCCGGCCAGTTGACCGGTTATTGTCACGTAGTAGAAAATTAGTTTTGACTATAATTACTCAGTTGCACGGTTGGAGATTGGCATAAATATCGACTATAATGCATGGTGGCTACTCCATCGGATCAGTTTTACAAGCCTATTGGACGGCCACCCTAAGGCCCGGTTGTTCAATCGAGGATGACCAAGTGATTTGGCTAAACCAGGATTACCAATTTTGTTTCGGTTGTTCAATACGGGTTTATGAGATAAACCTAGTTTAACAATGGTTTGAGTTAATCTCATGAATTCGGAGGTTTAAGGAGATAATTTGCCGATTCTAACCTATTTGATTGTTTGACATTTCAATAGACATGGACTATTCTGAAAATTATTATTGTGTTGAATATTTTTGTTTCATACCCGACTGCAAAGATGTTCGTAGATATAACAGACATACGATTTCTTTGAAATTTTTGATATTATTGCTCCAAGAAGAAAGATACCCGTATTTAGATAACGTACCGTAATTTCGGGTGACTTCAACCCAGCTGGGTGACTTTGGCTCATTTTCAGAAATAGACGTTATTTATTATAAAAAATTTAAGCCTCTTTTTTTATCGGATTGATTTTTCGTGATTCTATTGTATTCCATTCAGGAGTCATTTGCAACCAAATTCAACTTGCATAAAATTTGTCTGCAACTAGCACTATGTTTTTATACTCATTTATGATGATCAAAAATGAAATAACGTTTTTATGGGCAAATTTATTTTGCTTATTTCGTCCGTCAGATTACTTTCGAATCACCCAAAATTTAAGCCATGGGTCAAAGTCCATGTCCATGTTCTCTTATATATCCACATACAAAGCCTTACTCACAATTTGAAATAGCTAATTTGAAAGAGTGGTCAAAGATCAATATTTTGGTATATAATAATACTAATTTATTTTCACAAATCAATCGTAGACATTCTTTGAATTCAAGTAAGCCAGTCACCGAAATTACGGTACCTAGAAACCATTTGGAAGAATGGACAGAAAGATAATTTTTGCATAGATTTCGCTTGCCTAAAGAAATCGTCCGCAATTAACAGAAATACAAAAAATCACCCCTCACTACAAAGGCAAAATCGTAACAAAAAATAAACTTCCAAATAAAAATCAAATCTTGATTTTTTTACCAAAAACGTTTGACATAAAAAACTAAAATTAAATCATCACGAATGCAAAACATGATCTGTTCTCAGGAATCTCAAGCAAATGTTGATTTATTGATCAGTTATGTTTCAAAGATAATGTTTGTTTATATATCTCAATCATATGGGTTTTCTCTAGATTCTACTCCTCCCTTTGTAGTTCCAAGGAAAGGTGGTGTTTTTCTTTCATGTGTATTAATTCTAACTTGTGTTCTTCAAATGATCGTTTTTGTAAATCTACAAAATCTGCTTTGGACAGAGCCCAAGTAGAAATTTTGTCTTTTATTGTTAAGATGCTATTCCTTTTTTTTGTGAACCTCCGCAGATGGTATTTTATTCATTACTTATTATAGCCCAAACTTCAATTTTTGCGAATCACTAACTGCGTCCGTTTTTTACATTCTACAATATCTTGGAATTTTTTTACAAGTGAAATTATGAGTAATTTTTTCTTGAGAGACGCCTAACAATTTATACAATACACTTGGCTGTTTTCGATCAATTTGTCTGTATACTTTTGACAAAACTACGAATTCTTGGGTTAAGTTTGATTCAATGTTGATGTTTCTGAACGGTCCGAATGAAGGTACAAGCGGAAAAATGTGTTGCCAACATATGAAAACAATGAGTTAAGGAATCCAGGATTAGTTTTTCATTGAAAAATGCATAACGTTCCAATCCATAGTTAATTAATAATCCGAGTTTAGATAATCAACGGTTTAAACTCGCATTGAACAACCGGGCCTAAGAAGGATGGGGATAAACGTTGACTGTGCGGCGTTGCCACGATTGAGCCGCCGCACAGTGGTTCCGATAGTCAATCTGAGGAGACAAAATTATTTTTCTGAATATTTGTGCAAATATTCGACAGTATCTTCTTGAATTCGTATCTGAATCATAACGATTTTACGTATTCTCAAAATCGATCCAAGGATGTTTTTTCATACTGCACACCCCTGTATTATAAGAATTTCAAATGTCCTTTTCTTATGGAAATTGGCAACCGGTCAGATTTGATGAATGTTCATTTCAAATTATTTCTGGGGGCAAATTTGTATAATTACGCTAAAGTTTTGTAGTAAAACCATTATCAGTTGAATAAATTCATTTCCAACCCAAAATATACGGTTCGTTCAAAATCCTACATATTATAATGTTGTATTAGAAAGGAAAACGGAAAGATATATGAATATGATTCCCCGTATAAAGAATATAGTGGACCACATTGAATGAAACCTGTTGGCCGCGTAAAAACCAGTTGATAACTTCGCTGGCCGCTCAATGCGATAAATTAATGTAATCCACCACGGATTACTTTATCGTGTTTGGGGTTGAATCTATTAGAAGAACAGTAGTGTGGTTTGTGTCTGATCAGATGCAGCCATGTATGGTGAACAACTGCAACAAAAATGTTGTTCAGAGGTCGAAAGTACCATCCACATGCTCAAACAAATCTGCTTTGAATTTGTACAACAACCAATGAAGATATTTAACACAATTCATTTATTATTTAATGGGCCACATAAGATCGAAATAGCCGATAGTTTTTTTAACGAGTTTGAAATATTAGACATAAAAACTGAACTTTCTAAAAAGTTTGGATATTAAAATTAAATAAAAAGACAGAACACTAGTTCAGATTAATTTAAATTATTATTATCAGTTGAATTTGTTTCACGGAAGATCAAACAGTAGGAGTGAATGTCTTTTGCCAGCTATTTTGATTCGATTTTCGAATAATATCTCGTACATTTTCAAAGATGTAACAAAAGTTCAGAAAGCCATTTTTTGATAAATCCGAACTATTCCAAATTAGTGATTCACATGAACATTAGTAACAAATAATGCAAAAAGATAAATATAATATTATCATATTTGAAACTAAGAAAAAATAGTCCAATCATTGATTTGAGGAAAAATATTTTTATAATTGTATGTTCTGTGTCGAATGAAATTGTAATTCGGATAAAAGTTACTCAGATGTGGAAATCATAAATGTGTTGGGTTGCAAAACGATCACATTTTTTTTTTCAACTCAAGCTAATGTTTTGCATAGTTCACACAATTCATAGAAGAGGTATTTTTACTAAACCGAAAGATCTTCTTTATTTTACGGCTAAGAAACCATTTCAGCGGACTTCAGTAGCAATCAGCTATGATTTATTCTTGAATGTCATACTGTGGTATGACTTTGTATCAGAAAGAAATTTACGTTGGAATTGTGGAAAATTCCCAATGTAAGACATTTGATTCGGTAGAAAACTTCAATAAAAAACAAAATAAATTAATTCCACATCTGGCACAGTTTCCTCGAATTCCAAATTTCATTTTTCATACAAAATAGAGAAGCGGAAATCCTAAATTTCTCCCCAAATTCAACACAGTCTCTATTGAAAACAATTATACAATTGTCGAACAGATTTAGGCAGACGAAATCTTATTGTTCATCAACACAAAAGGAATCTTGAGAAAACAAAAATATGTCGTTGATCATTCTCTGGAAAGAAAACGGAAAGATCGAATTTTAAAAAAAGTTCTTGAGGCCAGTAGAATAGAGCAAACCGTGGACTCGATTGCCAAGAAATGATCCTTTCATGCCCAGGGTGATATCAGAAAATGGTTACAATATTCTTGCTTGGATACAAAAAAATATATAATTATTATTAACTTTCGGACCGTTTCTTATTATCACCCGCCTGTGGTCGGCGTTTTCGATCAAAGATATGGATGATAAACCCCATTCTCATCCAACTAAGAATTGATATAGTATATCTATACAAGAATGCAGCACAAAGTCTCATTTGAAAGAAAAACGAAATCTGAAATCAGACAACAACTTTTATATCAAAGACTGATAATTTGAAATTTATATATATATATATATATATATATATATATATATATATTATATATATATAATTGCAGTGATAGGTGGTTTTATTCATATTTTTATATTATGATAGATTTGTTTCAGTAATTTCATTTTTATTTAATAATTTTAAGGATGAATCCCTATCAAATTGTTGTGATAGGCTCTTTAATTATTTATTTGTTTATAATTTGTTTCATTGATTTCCCTATCTTTTTGATAATTTTGAGAAATGAATGCCAATCATAACAAAAATGAAACTCCGGCTATGTTGTCTTTCTCTTTCTCAACACTCTTTTCAACTTATCCCAGCTCAGTCGGTACGCCTATGGAGAAGGAGCCATTTCTAATATCAGCAGCAGGTTCAGTAGTGCCAACTTGGCGCAATGCTTGATGTCAAATATGCTGTTTTGTGGGGAAAAATATGGTTAGATGTTTAACAGATAAACAAAGAATGCAGAAAAAGTCAAATAGTTGTTTTTATTGAAATAAATCCTTAAAATTGACCTACTTGGCGAAATCTAACTTATCTAACTCAGGAACAGTGATGTGAAATGGTAAAATTTGCTTGAGGATGATAAATAGTTGGTGAATAAACGTTTAAATGTTATGGACAGTCTGTGAGCATGGGAAAACCATCAAATGTTCAAATGAAAAGACACAAGTGATCAAATAACCAATATAAGTTCTGCTTTTGAAATACCTGCTTTTCTTCCTTTGGGTTGTTCTCCTCGCTATTAGGAGCTCAGTGCTCTCTTGAAAGTACAGCTACACTGCATTTTCTTTCCTGGCTATGTCATGGACTGGACTCTTGTTATTTTAATAAAGTGAGTGATTTTTTCTTGTTTTTATATTCTCATACGTATTTGAATATTTGTAAAACGTTAAAAGATAGTTCTGCTTGTTTTCTCTTGTGTTTTTCTTATAAAAAATTCTTCTAAATTGGTAACTGGCCTCGTTTTCTAAATCAATTTTTCTTCTCCTCCAGCTTGTTACATTTCCTCTTGGAAACACACACATTTTGTTTATTTTCACAAATTTTGAGCTTTATTGCCACTTTCTATATCACTGTTTGTTATTCTAATGATTTTATTCACAATATCTAATTCTAAACCTCATGTTTTATGTACAACTTTGGATAAAATTCATATTTGGCATTTGTCTGTGTTAATAATTTTTATATTTCATTGTTTGCCTCGCATTGTTTTTGACATATCGCTGTTGGGTTTCCTCCTGATATGATTTACCATACAGGATGTTCCAACTTGTATATCATTTCATCTTGTTGTGATCCAAAGTTTCTTTCATGAATATTAAATTTCCATATAATTTTATTGTGTATTCAAAATGAATGTATTGTTGGTCACATACTTATGTATATATATATATATATATATATATATATATATATATATATATATATATATATATATATATATATATATATATATATATATATATATATATTTATTGTATGTTTATAAAATATGTAAAACAAACATAGCATGAACCACGATAACTTAAATACTTAACAATAATAATGAATTATCATTTCAATTATGACTTCCGTATGGTACCTATGCAATGAACGTAAGTTTTTTGAAGAAATTTTCAATCCTAATGTAACCCAAGGTATTTTTTGTTTTATTTTAATTTTTTGCATGGGAAATGATTTGTCGAATATATTCAGTAGCGCAGTGTGAAAAGTGAGAAAGGGGTCATTTTGCAACAAAACACCCCCCCTTTCGAACTTGAGGCAGTTGTGATAAAACCTATTGAAATTTTCTCTACTGTACATTTCCGTTTTGTGTTCAAAGAGTCAAGGAGCACAGAATAGGTTACTACCTCATAATCAGATAATCCTGACGGTATCACTGAACATGATACGTTCTGCACATCATAATTGCTACAGACATAATCAATACAAGTATTGGAGAATTGAGAGAGACGGGTATCTGAATCAACGTGCACACTCAAGTCAAAGGTTAAAGGTATGTTCTTGAGTGATTCAGTATCTGTTGATTCATCATGGTCGAAATTTATGTTGAAATCGCCAGTCAATATTAAAGATGAGTTAACAGATAATTCAGATAAGAGAAATGAGAGTATTGAAAAAAATATTCACATCAGCAAAAGGTGAACGGTAGACACATGAAATATAAAAATTTAAGTTTTTTGCAGTGGCAGAAAACTCAAATGCTTTGTTTTCGAGCAGACCTTGGAACTTGTCAACTTGGATGAAGGTCAAATCAGTGAGTGCTGAGTTTCTAATCAGTATTACAGTTCCGCCATGATTGGAACAGTTTCTGGAGTATCTTGAGATTTCAATGTAGCCAGGAAGCTGATTGGTTCATCTTATTACCCAATGTTCAGTAAGCAAGACTATTGTGGGGAATAGGTTAAAGGTATGTTAAAGGTATGTTCTTGAGTGATTCAGTATCTGTTGATTCACATGGTCGAAATTTATGTTGAAATCGCCAGTCAATATTAAAGATGAGTTAACAGATAATTCAGATAAGAGAAATGAGAGTATTGAAAAAAATATTCACATCAGCAAAAGGTGAACGGTAGACACATGAAATATAAAAATTTAAGTTTTTTGCAGTGGCAGAAAACTCAAATGCTTTGTTTTCGAGCAGACCTTGGAACTTGTCAACTTGGATGAAGGTCAAATCAGTGAGTGCTGAGTTTCTAATCAGTATTACAGTTCCGCCATGATTGGAACAGTTTCTGGAGTATCTTGAGATTTCAATGTAGCCAGGAATGCTGATTGGTTCCATCTTATTACACCAATGTTCAGTAAGCAAGACTATTGTGGGGAATTTGATGTCATTCAGAAATAAATAAAGTTCGCCAATTTTATTACGTAGAGACTGAATATTCAATAAAACTAAGGTAAGGGATTTAGAGTCTGAGTGTTGAATACCATAATTAAGGTTTTCGAATGAACTAATAGGACTGGATTTTTCCTTTAATTTAACAGTACTAGATTTTCGTTCCATTAGACTTTTTCTAGTCTCTTTAAAGAGGGTGTGAAGAGAAAAGAAGAAATATATACTCAGAGATATATACCTCATCCTATTAATATAGCAGTATCGGAATGATGTGGTTTTTCCAATCGCGATCTTTGTTTCTTTCTCGTCTTTTACAAAATCTATCACCGGGGCTTTTCACCCTTCTTATAAGATCTAGAGAAAAACTCTGTTATATTTTATGCATGATGTTGACGTGAATTCCAGTAGCTTTGGGTATGTACATTGATTTTCTAACAGGAGAATAAGATATTTTGCTAGACCGGAACCGATAGAAACCCCAAATAGGCAGGGACGTACCAAAGTTAGGTTGAATATTCTTTAGCCGTTCTTAGTAACGCAGCTCTAAAAAATGCTTGCATGAAGTTTGATTTGTGCAGGACATTAAGAGTGTACAGGATCTGTCTAGATTTCGAAACCGGCAGCATCATATAAACATTGGATTTTACCGAATGCAGCGGCCGAAACCTTTGGCTGATACGTGTACATACAGAGATACCTCAAACAGAAGTATATATATCATTCATTGTCATACGTCTCCAGATCTAATACTTTGCTGTTGAGTTCTTGTGTGTTTAGATAAAATATTGTCAGGCCTAATGAAATATCATAATCAATAAGTCAATGTTGTGAAGTAATTATGTGTAATCCACGCGCAACTGATGTTTTAATGTGCCAATCAAATTTACTCATATCCAGTTCAAGTTCTCCAACTTCTACGTTCCCTGTAGATTGAATAGTTCCAAACAAACAAATATGGAAATATGACGTCCCCCACTTATTTTTTGCCATTGTGTTATTTACGTCTCTGGTGACCCTTTCCCCCACGGGATAACTTATTCATATTGCTCTTTGCAACCCTCACAACTTTCTGCGAATTCCGATCGTAGCACCTCCGTTACCACTCACCTATTTGCCGTCTGTTTTATTCAAGTTTATTCAGCTGGAAGAATCCCGAAAATAAACTTTCACCCGTCCCCGGAATCGAAGTACGTTTCTCTATGTGAAGGGGTGAAAATGCCAAATTTGTCACCGTGGAAATTTATTGTATTTTGTGTCGCTGCTATTGAAGTAAGGACTCGCCTCATATGCCATTTGTAACTCTAGATGCTCTATAGAACTGCGATTGTTGAAATTCATTGTGATTCGTCGGCACTCAGGAGGCTATCTTGGAAATCAATCACCAATCGGTATACAGGGTGCGTTTGATGTATGGAACAATTATGTCGTGACCGCTGTCCAAGTTGTTATAGTAAGTGATACTTTGACAATTAGTTAAAAAAAAAACTCTTTGACAAAAAACGAGACCGACGAAAAAATCAACTGAAAAGCAAAAAATAAAATAAACCCTCTTAGTCTCAATGATAATTGAGCTCCTAAACTAATGTGAGTAACTAATTTTGAGTCAAACAAACGCGCCAAACAAACTAGCAATTGAATCAGGTAAAGCGTACACCTAACAAAAAAGTGACATGATTGTAATGAAAAAAAGCATTACGAAAATGTTTTTGGACATCATTTTCCAACCGATGCCCTATGTGATCACTATCATGTTCAGTTGTTGATTGCTTGATGGAGACGTGTTTATACAGTGACCGGCAGAAAGTACGCCGTATGGCAATTTCTTTGATTAATAAGTTTTGACAAATATCGATACGTGCAAACGCTTCTGCGGGAAATTTGTTTTTTTTAATTATGTCTCAAAACACACTTATTTGAAAAAATATCGAAAAATGTTATTCGGAAAAGTTGTTCATCACGACATTTATGGCTATGTACATGATTTTAAAGAAATCTGAGTTGAAAAAATGAAAATATTTTTTTTAACATAAAAAAAATTTCAACTTGGAAAAATACATTTATGTCAGAAAAACTCATTATTAAAGTCTACAGTTATATTTAAAATAATATTTTGTGAAGATTCGCAAGCTATTTCTATTTTATTCGGAGAAAATTTGAAATCTGTGAATTTGCCATAAGAGGTCAGTGAAATATCTCCAGGACATTATGATCCCGATACTGTTTATTATTAATGAAGGTCCTTGTATCTACACAATTTTGATTTGAATTTTTTATTCGAACAAAAATTGAATTGATTTTTGGCAAATTGTTGGAATCATACATACCTACAATATTATCATTGTTTATGGGTGCATCGACAGATTTCCCCATGATCGAAGAGGCCATGAAACAATCGACTAATGATGCTTATATGTTATTAAGAGTTGTCAAACGATTTAGTAGTGTTATTTTTTATCCAGGTATTTTTATCATCTTTCTTGTATAGTTTTTTCATTGTAAAAGTTATTTAACATTTTGTTGTTAACAAAAATTAGAGATTTGTCAAGAAAAGCTAAGTTTGCAAGAATAAATTGGGCTCGTCTCAATATATGGCGAGCGTTTATAGTTCCAGAGAAGCAGCAGATATATTCGATGCTAGATATCCAAATAAGAATATCCATGGATCTACTGTGTTGCGTATTTAAATAATTATTTATGCAACAAGTGCAAAAAGTAAGTTGTCTGACGAGGTCGGCAGGCCGAGTTGGAGAACACGCCGAGTGCAATAAATACCTTTTGCACGAGTTGCATACAATATTTTTTCTACGTTCATGCAAAAACCAAAAAATGTTTTATTCAGATGCACTAAGTGTAGGAAACTAAAAAGCGTAATTTAATAGCAGAATATTTAATAATTAATTAGCACTATCAATATGCATTCAGGAAGTTAGGAATTATTATGTAGAATGACAGATATAGAATGACAGATGTAGAATGACAGATGTGAATGACAGATGTAGAATGACAGATGTAGAATGACAGATGTAGAATGACAGATGAGTGCAAAGAACATTTTATTGCACAGTGCAATAAAGAACCACTTTTTTCACTAAATATAGTTCAATAAAGTTTTGTTTTATGCATGAACGTAGAAAAACAAATTTGAAGCTACAGGCAGTTCAGAAAATCGTTACAAAATTCCACATAGTAAGCCCATCACAGAAAATCCACAGATGGCACTATCGGAGAGGCAGGAACAAACTGGTATATCTGAAAAATCCATAAGAAGAATTTTGAAGAATAATAATTTTCGGGTATACAAACCAAAATTCACCCACATCTTACTCGATAGAGATTTCGATGCACGCTTAGATTTTTCATTCTGGTTCCAAGGCATGATTGAATAATGCCAATATTTTCGAACAACAATTTTATTTACTGATGAGATTTTACATCAAACGGTAGTATTAGTTCCAGAACTGTAGATGGTGGGCTGATGAGAACCCAAATTGGACGATAGAGCCAAAAAATTATTTTCTTCAGATTAATATTGGTGCGGCAACAGATCGCAAATCGTTGGGCCTTACTTTTTTATGGGCACCCTTAATTCACGTAATTATTTAGAGTTTTTAAATAACGAGTTTTTTATTTATCACATGGGTTACCGCTGCAAAGGAAAAACGGTATTTTTTTGCAACAATACATGATACCTCCGAAGTCAGAGAGTGGCTTACCGAACACTTTTCTCATAAAGCGATAGAACGATATTCATAAAACCCGTGGCCTGCAAGATCCCCAGTTTTGACGGCCCTTGGATTTCTTTTTATGGGGAAACCTTGGAAGTAAGGTTCATAAACATCGGGCATGTCATAATATCGACCATTTAGAAGAAGTGATACGACAATGTATCAATAACATTATACCACAAATGCTGCGAAATGTGTCCAGAGAAATGAAATCCCGAACAACTATTTGTATTGAACCTCAGGGTAGAGATGTCGAGTAATGGACAATTACAAAGTTTCGGGTATGTATTAAATTGTTTGGTTTATAATTATTTCAGCTTCTAATTTTATCATAAAGTGTTTGAATATAAAAAGTTAAAAATTTGTAGTTTCTATGTAGAAAATAAATCAATTTTTTGTTCTGTTGTAAAATTCAAATTAAAATTATGTAGATGCATACATAATAAACAGTTCCGGGATTATAATGACCTGAAGATATTTCAGTGACCTCTTATGAAGTAGCTGAACACATGGCAAATTGACAGATTTCAGATTTTCTCCGAATAAAAAATTAACAGCTTGCGGTTCTTCACAAAATATTATTTAATATAATATGTTGGCTTTACTAATGAGTTTCTTGTTCAAAATGTATTTTTCCAAATTGTTTTTTTATTATTTTTTATCTCAAATTTTTTCCAAAACTTGTACATAGCTATAAAATTTTGCTCTGAACAAATAGCATTTTTCGAAATTTTCTCAAATATGTGTGTTTTGAGACATAATTTTTACATTTTTCAAATTTTCCGCCAAACACGAAAAGACGAACGGCACTGTACAAACGTGTTTTGGGGTTTCTTTTGATGCAGAAGCGATTGCACGTATGGATATTTGTCAAAGTTCATTGATACATTTTTTTCCATATGATGCGTACTTTCTGCCGGTCACTGTATATTCACTATAAGGACATTGCTTAAGGACCACGTTCATCGATACAATCCTCTTGAACATCGACTGTCGATCCTGACTTCAACGTATTTTGTACATTAACCAACTTTATGAGAGTACATCTTTTGATCACCAGTATAACATCCATTCAATGTTTGAGAGCATTATCTTAATGCTCGAGAACATTCCTTACTGGCTGCATTACATTATCCTAGGCGCCTCAAAATACAGGATGAAAAACAAACTGGGGATTCCTCTTGGAAAATGAATAGGGGGTATTGGAGCTTAAAGATGAATAATTTGTTTTATTTTGTGACTCCCTGTAAGTTTCCATTGATATTCAATAGAAAACAATGATATTATATTCAGAGAGCACTATTCCACTAACGAAGTAACATGTCAGTCGCCATGGTGGCATTCAAGCGTACTTATTCTTTGGAATACTGGAAAAATCATAAAAACTTCATTTCAGAATTAATCACAGAACTTTGAGAAAAAAATTGCGATTTGATGAAAAAAACACAGGAAAAATCAAACCCTCTTCAGTTGACGCGGACTCATTATCATTTAATGATTTCAACCGGGAAAAGTAAATAATTTAAGATTAAGTACCCAATATAAAAAACATTAAAACATATCGGGAGCCACACTTATTTCCAAAGAGGAATCCTCAGTTTCCAGTTAAGCACCCCAGCAATGAAATATATTTTTAGTCGAGAAATTTTTTTCCTAGAATTCTGCAATAAGAAATGAATTCATATTTCATACCAACAGGATAATCTGCTTATTTCAACTAGATTGATGATTCCACGCTTGAATCAAGAATATAATTTTATAAAAAAAATGCTATTCTCCTATAAAAATTTTATTTCATATAGTGAATAAAGATCTACATCTTTATTTAGGAATACTTTGAGTTCTCTCCAGATAATCACTCAACATGTGGATTTTTGAGTAAGAGCTGTTTGATTTCATTTTGTAGAAAATTGTTTCTATAAAGTACCAAAACATGATAATTTCCTCTGGAAAATTCAAGTGAAAAAGAAATATTATTTTGAAACATATATCCACTGCACATATCATATTTTAAGATTCATATTTGATTATCAAGTAAGTGTGGATTCTCAAATTTTTGTGATATCTTCTCCAATGGCGACAAAAAAAACCGAATTGACGACTTCTTGGATTGCAGGAAGTTTTTCCGGTCCTCTGCTTTCTGCTTATCTACAAATATGATAACTGCGAATCACGTATGGTGCACTTGGTCGTTTGAGATTTTCCATGTATGTCCTTTCCAATAACTTTATTGGTGGGCACGAAAAATCCGTGAAGAGCCCACAGAACTGTTGCATCTCGTCCATCTGAAAAACAAGTCAATTCGTGTTATTACAACTGGCATGGAGAGACTACCACTTTTCCCTTCTAGTTTTTCAAAGAAATATATGGTCACTCTGATCTGATTTGACCACTATAAACTGGACAGGGAGCATGATACAAATAAAATCCAGAGTGCTGCCGTACTGAAACTCTTTGGACTTGATGAGGCTCGAATATTGTAGAGTTCCACTCAACTTCTCCCATTTAGGACACAAAAATATGAGAGAATTCATGTTTTTCAGAAGTAACAGTCATTCATTGAAGAGTAAAAACAACAGAACCTCATTTGCCATGTTTGAATCTTTAAGTTTTTTCCTATTGAATCATATGTTTCTGCAAACATCAGATAACGGAAAAAATTTCAAGTTTGTTAAAAATGACATCGAAATATAAATGAATACAAATCAACACTGCTTCCAAAAATTAGGGGTAAACATTGAATATAGAAGATTAACGAACAAATAATACGCTACTGGTGTTGATGAAATTGAATTTAAATTGAAGTCAAGATTGCCGCAATAACCTGCCACTGTGAAGGTTCCTTCAGAAGAATTATCAACACATTTATCGGAAAATTTTTGAAAACCCACATCGAATATCATATTCGAAAAAGAGGCAGATCGACCCATATATTTTCGGTATTCAGTATGTTTACCTACTTGAAAGTTGGAATTGTAGAATTTTCATTGCTTTTGACTATTTCACAATTTCACCTGTGGCGTGGTTGGGTTATTAAAGAATTCCGATTCAATAAATTGTAATGAAGCTATGAAAATGATATCTTACCAGGATACACAAATATGTCACATGTGACACTCAACACTCAAAACTTCTACATCTATAAACTATATAAATTCCCGTGAAACGGTGATTATCGATGTACCTAAGTCAGAGTTAGGTCAGTTCCCAGAACCGTTCATACTGCGATTTCGTAAATGTATATTAAAGTGGAGGAAAATTTGTTGATTGGTTCAACGTCGTTTGGGATGGGGGAGGTGGAGTGATGGAGTTGAATCTCAGCATTCACACAAGGCACTCGGACAATGACAACAAGACCGACTACATGGGTGGTGTTGAGAATAATTGATTGATGAATTGAGTACTAATATAATGAATGGGTGTATTGGCTATTGAATCCAAGCATTGATAAAATGATGTCACTGTACTGAGGCCATCCCCATTGAGCATTGAACCATACCCTGATGTATTGTTGCAAGAAAGTGTGATGATTAATGGTACATAGTAATAATGACCTCATTTTCGTTTGCGCAATGCATTTGTTTCCTTGTTATAAGGCAAAGTTTCATTGTGGAAATGATTTCAACATGACATATTCATGAAATCACGTAATTTTATGGATATGGCACCTTATTGTAATGATTTCTTTGATTATTTATCACAAGAGTTGACTGATATTCATTATGTTTGGCAAGGATAAATACGTTGGGACAAGGATTTTGCAGTCAATCATAAGTGGTCATTAATGTAGGGTCCAATTATCCTTACGGTATGAATTAATGGCAGCGGGATGCACGACGGCATTTTAATTATTTCTTTAAAGCAATATAATGATCTTCGTTGATTGTTTGTTTACGCCGATTCAAAATTAGTTCCCAACATTGGTTAGGAGCTCAGTTATCATCAAACTAAGAAGGTTTATTTTTTGCTTTTCAGTTTATTTATTCGTCGGTTTGATTTTTTGTTAAAGTGTATTTATTTTTTACTTTTTTGTGCCTAAAATCTACTAATGTCTACCCACTCAATTGACTACAGGTATCCATTATGTATCCCGAGTTTCAACAGAATTGGTTCACAGATGAAAAATTAATAATCCCTCATTTTTCTACCCTTAGGGGTGGATTAATCATTTCCATCGGATAACGGGTGGAAATTCAGTGGATGAACGATAAATATTCCCCATTTTTCTACCCTTAAGGGTGAATTTTTTTTTTCAAATTCGAATGGGACCAAATTCGATGTATACTCCATCCAATGGAAAAATAATGATCGAAATCAAACTACTCTGTGAAAAGTTATGCGTGATCATACATAAAAAATACACATCGATTAGAGAACCTCCTGCTTTTTTTTGTCGGTTAATAACCATTCAATAACATTCGAACATATGTTATTCTCTCACTTTGCAGTCATGCAATGAGGATGACCTCATAGGTTGAAAGGCCTCTTCGATTGACGAAAAAGAATAAATTGCACAAAATGCAAAATTAAGAATATTTGTTCTGCCCCGTGCACATAGCCCTACTACTCCCACTAGACTATACAAGGCGTTGGATTTTCAACTACAAAATCAAGTTCAG